>JBAMIE010203990.1:0-10827 GCA_037177295.1 Kaempferia parviflora
AATCTTAGATTTGAAATACATTGAAGAGAATATGAATATTTAGTTTCAACTTAATTTCTTAACTTCTTAACTGACTCACATGGCTCAAAGAACTCAGAACATATTTATTTTATAAGGAAAATTGTTGCTAATCATTGTCAAACGACCCATAAGATCAAAAAGAAATTTAATTTCAAATATATTTTAATCTTTAACTTGACCTTGGAGGTCGAATCTTGACGTACTCGAGTATATACCTTCTCATATCTTGACCATTTGCAATTATGATTAGTAGCAACTCGTGATTTACCTCTTCCGTGTTGATCCTAGGACGAGTTGGCGGGGGCGCTGGGGGCGAGCGTATTCACCTTTTACCACGGTTGGGATGAGAATAGTCCTCTCGGGGCGGTGTGATGGTTACGGCAGGCGAGTTTACCATATGGGGTCTAGAGGTCGAATTTCAACGCACCCGAGTATATATCTCTTCCATGTCTTTACCATTTGCACTTATGGCTAGTAGTCATCCGTAATTTACCTCCTTCGTGTTAGCCCTGAGATCGATTGATAGAGTGCTAGGAACGAACGTATTTATCTTTTACCACTATTAGGCTGAGAATAATGACGGAGGTCGGAATTATAATCTTCTCAAATTGATAATAGAATTTGATTTGGGGATTCAGGGTTGATCGGTTGATGATAGTTTCATATATAAAAAAGGGGGCCCTCGAACTAATTGCGGAATTTGGTTTGGTGATTTAGAATTGATCGGATGAACAATTGCATATAAAAAAAATTAAAATGGGCCCGAGCTAAAGACAAGGAGGCTAACACCTCCCTCCGCCCTTGGTTGAAAGTGGAGTTTGCAGGTGCGCAAGGAAAAGAATAAGAGAGCTCAAGAGAGGAGAAAGATCTTTGTCTATGAGAGAAAATCATACCCTCTCCTTCACCTACCCTATATAACCAGAGGAGAAGAGGGTCTATGGGCTGTCACGTAAGCTGGGAGCTGGCTGAGTCGACGGAAAAGGGTTGGCCGAGGGGACAACAGTAGAGTTGTACGCCTGGCATGGTCTGGTCGTTTGCTAGGCATCACATCCAATGCATACTGCCTTGTCAGGGGCGGTTATGGACCTTAGGGTGTGGCGGTTGAGATTGTCAAGAGCGGTTGAGGTTGAGGTCGAAAATAGCTCAGCAAGGACACTTTCGTCCGGTGGACTTTGTGCAAGCGCTAGGTCGAGCGTGTTCATCCAGACAGGGCCGAAATAGAATGTTCCTATCTACGGTTGATTGACCTAGGCGAGCTGATTGACCCCGGGTACATCAAAGTGGATTGACTCAACTAGTTAGATCACTAGTATGAATCATCAACTTGATTTTATTGTTTTCATTTGCGAAATAGCCTAATTACTAAACACTTGGATCATTAATATGCGCAACAACTCAGCTTTAAGACCGATCAAAAAACAACTCAACTTTAATAAATAAATAAAAATTGCAAATAAGAAATTTAAAGCAACAGTGAAGAACGTCTGGCACGTATTTAATTAACAATCCTTGTTCAATTTATGCATTGCAGTCTCTTGTCAATCTGTCTAGCTCGCTTAGCCCATCTAAGCTTTCTGATTCACTTGGTTTATGTTACTCATCGTAATTGGTTCAGTTAGCTCGTTTGATCCACTTAGTTCAATATCTAGTTCGCTCATTCTATCCGTTTCACCAAGCCTCTCATGCATATGGTCCTAGTAGATTTTCTAGTTTGCGTGGCTTGTCTAGTTAGCTCGACCTATTAGTTGCATTAGAGCATTCACTCACCCAATTCTTCCAACTTGTTTATCATCCTACTTGATTAATAGTGTTAATCTACTTTGTTTCACTCGGCTCACTTAATTCACCCACCTCATTCAAACTTTTCTATATTACATGGTTTTGTCCAGCTCCTTTTGGTTTAGCCAACTCGCTTGGCCTATTCGTTGTGTTCGACCTATCCAACTTGACAACTTACCCAACTCAAGTCACTCATCCTACTCAATCCATCTAGTCGTATACCAACTTATCGAACTTATTTGTATGCTTAACTAGTTCACTCACTTCCACTTGCCTACCCGGTTTAACATTTGAAATACCATGGAATAAAGTTGAAATGTATTTCCCATGAAATGGTGAGTAAATGATTAAGATTAAAGAACAATAATTTTGTGAGATTAATATCACAGGCCAATTTGACCATCAAATATATATATATATATATAACATCAAAAAAGTTGAATGAAATAACTATTCCATTAGAATAAAAACATGATTATTCTTATGAATCAAACATGCCATGACATTACAAAGTTAACTGATCAAAAGAGTCCTATGTAACCAGTAATGGCAACCAACTAATTTTGAGTAAGTTTAATCAAAATAAATAAAAGGAGATCTAACTTTCTTTGTGAATACCTCGTTCTGCAGAATATCTACACCATACAGACACTGCCCATTCGAGAGACTCGATGGATAGCAACTCAATAAGAATAAAACGAAATGCTAAAAAAAAAACAATTGAATTTCAATGAAAATACTGTATAAATTCATGTCATATTATTTTTTTACTTTGAATAACGAATAGCTAGCTCATCAAAAAAACATTCTATGCACTTGGATCAAAATGAAGCAAGAATCATAAATTGATGTGTTCATCTATCAGTGCCAAAATAGCGATCGCCAAACTCGCCCAACCCTGGGATAACTCGATAGTCTTCGTTAAGCGAAGCATCAATCTCAGAGGTGACAATCTTCAACGACGGGAATCGTTTGCAGACGCAGCGAATTCCCTCAGGTGCCTACGTGAATTCGGAACCCAGTAAGATATAGTCCAAGCCTAAATGAACACAAAATGAGAGATCTCACCGATATCAGGTTAAGAAAAATTATTCGCGTCTCAGGAACTCCTTTCTGTAAGAGGAGTTCTATGGCTTCGTTTGCAGAATTACCTGAGGATTTAACTTACATCACGGAAAAGTAAATAGTATGAAAGATCGAAAGTACAAACTCCAAAAGTAGAACGGCAAATGTGTTGTGTCTTCTTATATTTCCTACATTCTAGTAAATGGCAACCGCATGCATACTAATGTGGTTTTGAAAGGAAAGTTACATTCCTCAAACCAACACATCCTTCAAAATTAGTCAAAATTGATCATTCCTGGGATAAGTCAACTCGATATTGTGAAATTTTCCAAAGTTTTTTCTAGAGAAGGTGAAGTGTACATGAACACATTATACTGACCTGTAGCAAGAACAGGATCTAAAAGTAGTACATGACGTTCATGAATGTCCTTTGGAAGTTTCTCATATATGAGCTGAAGGAAGAAAAATATATCAATATATTGGTGAGCAACCATGACTAAGGATCAAATCTTTGAATTCCTACTTGCTTTCCGTTGTCTCCGTCACGGTGGATGAGAATTTTACCAATCTTTATTCCTTTACAACATGCCCGCAGTGCGTTCTCCATGCTTTCACCACTGCAACAAACCAAGAAAGTTGAAGCTCAATACACAGAAGGTGAATATTCTGGATATCATTTTTGTCAAAATACACCCTGCACTTTTCTTAAATACCTTTTTATAAAAATGTGATTATAAACTGAACCAAAACAATGATGTAGGTTAAGACATGAATCAAAGATGGTAAATCAGCCATAATGACAATGGATGGGAAACGACAAGGTAACATGGAAACTCAAAAAAAGTAGAAGTTATAGGTTATCAGATTGGCCTTCTGATAATCAAATTAAGAAATGGAATCTTTGCTGAAGTAACATATAAAGATTCTACATATTTTTGCATAGATTTAAGAATCTGCGTTCTTAAAAAATAAGCAATACCTGAATCAGATCTCACCTTCGAACAATAGACACCCCACAAAGTTTCTTGCAGAAGTTGACACCTGTGTATGTAGATCCTATACCAAAAAAAGGCCCAAAATCATGAGTTCACACAAACTTATAATCAATAGCAAAATAACCATTTAAAAGTAGGTCAGCTTGTGTATCTTCGATTAACTCCTGGTTTCAGCGTCATATTTTATATTAATCTCCACCCAGAGTAAAGCGTCTGAACTGGGTATTGCATTATCATCATAATGAATTTAGTGATTTGCGTATCTCAACAAAACATGAATTCTTTGCCTTATTCTCCAACCCAAAAAGCATCCAGTGTGAATTTTTTTATCTCAATCTCCACCCAGAGTGAAGCGTTCCAACTGGGTATTGCATTATCATCACAATGCATTTAGCTTACTATCCAATCAAGATGTTGATCTCCCAGACAACATTACTACTGTCTGTACATGTATTGACCAAAGTCACGAAACTATAATTCTTTTGCAAGGGCCCTGTTTGGCATCTGAACATGCTCTATTTATCTGCCACCGTAAACAACTTGCAGCCGCAAACCAAGCCAAAGAATCCTCTCTGGCTAAGGATGCGCTATGGACCCATGAAAATAAGGCTTAACAGTGCCATAAATCAAGCATGGAATAAGATATCCAGCTAAATCTTTTAATCCAAAACTTTCTAGTAGCAATCATCAGTATCCAATCCAAAATAGTCAAATAAGATTAGGATCATTGACAATAAGGAAACAAGACATGAAATGCAGTCACAAAACAAACATGAACAATATATGGAAGTAGGAAAGTGGATAAAATGCAATCCTTATAAGCATAAAATAGGCATACACCTCTCTTTCCTTAAATAAAATCTTATAAGTTCCTGTGCGCCATTACACTTATAGAAATGGTATCCCAAATTCTATAAATCCTCTTTTTAAAACTTCTTATTGTATTGCATATCATGTAGTGTTGATTTAATTAAATGATTTTATCCCATTAGGAATGAACTAAATTGTCAGTGGCAAATAACATGCTATAATTTTCAACGCAGATAACTTGTTAAGCAATAAAGCACCTGTTGGTGTGAGCACCTGCTTCTCAGTAAATGGTAAATGACCGAGGCCATGCTCCACCACCTGGTATAATATTTTGTGTTACAACAATGAGAAGATATTACTTCTATGAAATTTTTTTAGCCTGCACACCCTTTTGGTGCACACTCCTGGGCGACCCTCATAGGTCCAGGTGCCCGGAGGCAGCTCAGGCGGCCCAATTCATTTTTCATGGTCCAGGCGCAGGACATGTGAGGGGCACCCAGGAGTGTGCACTGACGGGGTGTGTAGGGTAAAAAATTTATTACTTCTATAATAGGAAAAATTGGCATTTCAACTGTGACAATCCATAGCTTTAAGGAAAATAGAAAACAAGTTCAGAATACCAGTCTTATGAGCCGATCTGAATAGAAGACAAAATCAGGTGTTGCTATGTCCCTATCACGAATAAGTGTATGCATTCCTCGTATCTGTTAAGAGTAATATTAGGAACCCTAGGAGCTCATTTTCTTAACATAACAGGATTTGAAATGGATAAGTTCATCTAGCTGAATATAACAATTGTGCAATCTTTAGAAGTGTTACCTGGAATGTTGACTGAATAACAAATACATTAGAATAGATTTTGCACAAGTCATGTTGACCAAGCTTCGTTCGGATATGTTGTACAATTAGATCTATTGCAACAATGTTATCACCTCCACGTGGTATGATGACATCAGCATACTTCTTCGATGGAAGAATAAAATCATCAAAAGAAGGCTTGACAAACTTCCCGTACTGCAAATCAATGAATATTTGCCAATGTATTATTTAGATCATAAATTGATTATTCAAGCAAAGTCCGCATCATTTTACCAGAGTAGAAAAGGCTCACAGTAGTGTTAAAACCATGAACAAACAGTCATAAATAAATTTAATTCTTCAATTTTCAGGGTCTAATTCTAGTAATAAAGCTTCTGAACACATTATAATGTAATAAGCACATATATTTGATAGACTGAAAAAAGATAATCCAATTACAATACTCCAATTCAAGCTTGTATTTTAAGCATAGGTTGCTAAATAAGTAAATGAAAGTGGAAAATATTTCGTTGCCACTCATCCACGTAATTATTAATTTAACCAGGAATGAGTTAATTCAGCAGTCAAGAACTACATTATAGTACTAAATAACAAAATTAACATCATTTTGAAATAAAAGTATTGATATAAATATTTATAAAAATGATTTTCTAGAATATTTCAGATTATAAATCTTTCATGAGAAAAAAAGTATTCCAACTTATTAAAAGATAAATTATTAGAATATATCTTTAGCAATAATAACAATATATTTTTTAACCAACTAATAGTGCTTGAAAGAATATTTTGGACTCAAGCAATTCTAGTATATATATATACACAGAGAGAGAGAGAGAGAGAGAGAAGCGCATACGCAAATATCTAATATAAAATTTTGAATTAATGCAAAGATAAAATAAAATTCACATAAACAAAATTTAATATGTGTTAATTTCAGAGCTATATGATTGATTTTTAGCATCTTTGCACATACATTTAAATTTATATCATACTTTTATGAATTTTCACTCACAGTAACTTTTTTTTTAAACAGTGGTATTGCAGATATTTCAAATAACAAAATGAGTTTCTTAGAACGACCCAATCAAGAAAATGATAATACCTATTCATATGAAAATATATCAAATTTTTAACTAGAAGTCATGAAATAATGTAGATAATAACTCTAATTTAACCTTTGATATAGGAAAGTCAAGAAAGAAAAATCTCTTCAAAAGCTTTTCCAATAATCAAAACTATACTAAACTAAGCTCATGCATGTAAACATCTGGAGAAGTTCTTCTGAACAAAATTATTATTTGGAATGGGAATACCTCACACAAGGGTGAGATAAGAATAGAAACTTGTTTTCCACTGCGTATACCCCATACTGCCCAGAGTGATATTTTGAATTCCAGATGTAATTAACAGAAACTATTGTCAAGATTTAACTACTAGTTTAGTAGGATGGTCTAATCTCAACATGCATGATATTAAACAACATGAAGTAGAAAAGTATTAAAAGGCAATTTTCAAGTAATAGGTGAGCACCTAAGAGGTTGACCTTAAAATAATATTACAATAAAAAAGAAATATATTAAATCAATTAACATTAATATTATATATATATATATATATAGCTCTGTTAACCTGCACACCCACGGTGGGCAACTCCGGTGGCCGACTCTACAATGGTAGGCGCCTCCCATGCAAAGAGCACACCCACGGTGGGCAACTCCGGTGGCCGAGTCTGCAATGGTAGGCGCCTCCCATGCAGAGAGGCACCCACGGGAGTCATGCACGCGCCGCCCGGGGTATTAAACTCTTATATATATATATATATATATATTGTATCAATCAAAATAAATTTACAATTACAAATAATCAAGTTGTAATTGATAAGTAATCAGTAATCTCATAATAACAACAAACTAATTCATATTACTCGTTGCAACTAAAAAAATCAATCACAAAATCTAAAAATATACTACACATGCTAAGATTAAATGAAAAAGAGGAACCATCTAGTAGTTAGGTGAAGTGGTGCCTTCCGCCTTTTAAAACAATGAGAAAGATGTAACCAGAATCATTCTATTTAGCTAAAACAAAAGAGAACATCTAGCAAATAATAATTTGAATATCTGATTTTCAAAAAGGATAGGCAACCCATGCATCCCCCTGCATCATTGTGTTTGATAATCATATGCTAGTAAAAAACCAACATAAATATTTCAGTGCATTGCAATGTTTGTACCATTAAATAAATGATGCTTCAGGAATTAGGCCAGAATGCATGTAGGAAGCAAAGAAGCAAACTATGGGTGTCATGAGAAAGAAGCAAAGAAGGTAAAATGTAAATTTCCAAGTAAAAAAGTTAAATCCCAAATAAAAGGAAGCACCTGTTCAAGAACTGAGTTAACATCTCTGCCTCTCTCAATAGTATCACGCTTTATTCTTCTAGCAAGCCTTATATCAGGATCTAAACAATGCATTGAAGATAAGAGAAGTAAAACTTAGGCATCAAAATAAAATAATGACAGGTTAAGTGTACAGACACATGTCAAAATTCACCTAGTTTGTTGGACATTGATATTCATTGAAAAAGTAGGAGATATTAAAGTAATGCTAAACTCTAGACAACTGAGGGCCATTTTCAATATAACTTCTTAGTGCCTTTCAACAATTCCAGATATAACTAATAAGGGATCTCCAATCCATAATTGAAGCTGAGACCTTAGTTCAAGGTGTACAAAAACTTCCAAAGATTTCTTCTAGACACAACTGGAAAGGAATAGATCTTTGCACCTGTGGATTAAGACTGCATAGCCCAATACTGTATACTGACTAGTTAGGCTAGCCAATAGGAATTAAGTGTGGACTTGTCTGGATGTTCTTTCAAAGTTTCTAACTCTCATTAAGAATTCTGTACAACAAAAGGAAGCTCGCATAATTGGATATTGCAGTATACCATTCATGAACGAGAAGATACTGAAGTCACTGATACAAGAAGGTCGAGATTCTGGTCCACAGGCTACCAACAGTATTTAAATTCCTTCAGTAGCTGATTAGTATTAAAAAAAAATTGAAAGTCCAAAGTCAGACTAATGATGTTATAGGAATAGTAACATAATGTCATAAGTGAAAAAGGCTAACATAATGCCATAAGTGAAAAAGGCTAACATAATGCCATAAGTGAAAAAGGCAGTTTTATTAGAATGTTTAGGAATTGTTTTTGCTCTCCATATATTTCTGCTTGCTTCTACTCTTTTTCCCTATTGCTTCTCTACCCTGCAAGTCTCTCACACTGTAAAAACAATACACTTATCCATGATGAACAAGTTACTTGATTGAGACATCTCGACTATTAATAAACATATTTCCAATGGGAAAGCATATTCATTGTGTATGCAGTGATATTCTACTAAATGCAGCAAAAGAAAATGACAAAATAATATCTTCAATCATAACAAAAAAATGGGTAAATTGTACTAGAAAGATCCATGGACCTCTAAAGAATCCATAAAGCTTTTAATTTGTTTGATAAACACAATCAACTCTGAGAGTTCTAATTCCTCTAAAATATGTTAATTGTGAAGAAAAAACATATAACGAACTTCAAATAGAACTGTGTTCAATAAATCTAAATTGATTAAGGCCATGCCACATGAATTGTGGCTCTATGAAACAACAAAATAAACAAATAACAAATAACTGAAAATCAGAACTTTGGATCGGGTTCTTGTGTTTAGAAGCAGTTTCAAGCATATATGAAAATGAAGAAAGAAACGAATATCTACCTGTGTCAACAAATATCTTCATGTTCATCAAGTCACGAACTCGAGAATCATGAAAAACAAGGATACCTTCCAAAATAATGACATCTGACGCATTTACCTGGGAAACAATGATTGAGTCTGAATATCTAGATATTCCAAGCCAATGAATATTAAAGAAACAATGAATGCTTAAACAAACTCATTTAAATGATAATATCCTAAAAATTTAAGCTGGAATTTATGTAATCATGATACATATTTACAGAAACAGAAAGAAAAAGGATGTACAAAAAGGAATTTATGCGTAATCATTTAAATCAAATTAAACCAAATAACAGATCAGGGGTTCAAGAACCCAAGATATATGGATCTGGGGATTGAAAAGGTTTGTACAAAGTGCATGGCAGTGGTAGGAGTCAACTACTATATAACACATATCTGCATTTAAGATTTCCATTAAGAATATTAAGATAATTAAGCAACAGCAAACTTCAAAATACTTTATTTTGGTAGAAGCATAATATTTGAATAGCAATAACTAGCATTCTAGTGTAATCTATAGATACCTTTCTGAAGTTTTCAGGGCAACGCTGGTGCTTCTTAAAATCATAAATGGGAACATTGACAGAATAGCCACTTTTTAGCTTTTTCATGCACTCTAAAAGTTGTTCGGTATCAAAGGCATCTACCAAAATATAATGAGAAGGTATTAGAAGCTACTATGAAGAAATCATAAATTCCTATAGGTAGAAACATTTACCTATGCTTAATGCTATCTATAAAGCTCAATACAATTAGTAGGTGATAAGTAACACAAGATAATAAAATAATTACCAGGATGATCAAAATTGTAGTCCTGGACATGCTTAGATTCTTCAGCAGTTAGCCCACAATAAAATGAATCCTAAGTCATAAGAATCATAGATTTAGCTTACAAGGCAACGATTAAAATGACCAAGTTCAGATGTGCCTTGCTAGAACATGTATCTTATAATAGACAATGAGGATCCATCATGCACGAGAAGCAAATTTGGCTTTCAACATAACAAAGTTCATACAAACTCAAAGAAGAAAGTGGGATAGATGCGTTCATATTCAACTGCAATACAACCTTGCACATTATCGATAGTTAATTAAAAGTCAGTCTAGTGCACAAAGTTTCTGTCAATGCGAGGTACGGGGAAGGATTGGACCACATTGGATCTATTGTAAGTAGCCTTATCCTGCATTACAAGAGGTTATTTCCGCAACGTGAACCTGTGACCACAACAGTAGCAACTTTAACATTGCACCAAGGCTCCTCTTCACATTATCGATAGTTAATTCCCTCTAGAAAAAGGAAAATGTGTAGGCCATGAATGCTGGTTCAGCTTTATTAGCATTGTGATGCCTAGAGGAATCTCTTTACAATTTGATTGTGGGAAACCATCTCTAGGAGGATATGGTGAAGCATGGAAATTCACATTTGGATAAAATTTTTTGTTCTGTTTGGAGTATTCTGTGCCATCTCTAAGAGGCTATTAATCTTTATGCAGTCAAAAGTAAATTCTGTACCAACTATAAATTCCAGCCCTTCTACTTAA
>JBAMIE010204007.1:0-10822 GCA_037177295.1 Kaempferia parviflora
ATATCACTTCCCTGTGGATACGATAAATCTTTTATATTACTTCGATATTCCCATACACTTGTGGGTGTATCACCGACTTCCAACTGTAGTTCGACGTTGACCGGCAGAGATTCGGACTCGTTCAGCGAGGCCTTCAAAGCCTCATATTCCCAGTGGATCCGGGCAGCTTCCTCGTAGTAGGACAAGGGCATAATCCAATGCTACAAAATACAAGTTAGTAAGGTAAAATAATAGAAGAGAAGGAAGTTTGAGAAGTGCGACCAGACATACCGCAGAGCTGCATTAGGACATCACGGCAGATAGGTCGCTGAAGTTGAGCTTGTGAATCAATGCCTGACTATCCACAATAGATTGGACGATCGGGCCTTGGACTTTTACGAATAGCTGGGATGAGACGACAATGTCTTCACCGCCCGTGTGGAGTAATGCCTCACAATGAGGCGCTCGAATCTTGAAGTCCACCCGGGGCTCCGACCGACCGAACTTCTCTCTAGACTTGGAAGAGATCTTGGAGCTTTTGGAGCTCTTCGAGCTCTTCTTGGAAGAGTGTCGCGCTTGCTCCGATGGTTGTTGGCTTGCTAGGGGTTCGGCAACTATGTGGGACTCTCCCGGCAGTTCCCTCGACTGGATGGATGCCATCTCGGTCTGTTTTTCCTCAACCTGGGCCTTGCCCTTGGTAGCTCAGCTAGCACTGGTTGTTCGAGCGGACGTTTGCTCGGATGAATCACCATGCTCGGTGGTGGTGGTACCTCTACTGGGAGGAGTTGCACGGCGCCTCTTGCGTAAAGCACGCGACCTCTGATCATCCGACCCTTATAGAATCTCCAAGGGAACAAGAGATTCCTGAGCAGGCACCATCTCCTCCGTGCGGGCAGCAGCATCACTACCGATGACGTGGCTTGCCTCCTCGTCTGCGAGGGTTTCTTCAAGGCCAGCGGCCGACAGACCGGGCGGAAGATCGCCCAGTTTGGCCAGTTCTTGCTCGACCCTCTGCTCGAGATCCTCCTTCTCGAGCATTGTCGTAATGTCACCAAAGTTACAACCGGTCATGATATCACCTGCACAAGCGAAGAGTTTCAGTTAGAGAATCGGAGCAAAAAGCGAAAAGACAAATTTATTGAAGCGTCCGGGCAGATGTGCGAAGCCTTTGGCCAAAAATGAAAAGGTTTCCTTCGATTAACAACTTAAGGGTGTGAAGCCTTTGGCCGGCCAGCTTCTGCGACGCGTCCAGAAAATCATTGTTGAACTTGTAACCTTTGATAGAAGGCTGATAGGCCGGACCAACTCTCCATTTGGTGTCATACGGAAAGGGTTTGGTCAGACGGATGAAAAAGAACCCGCTCTTCCATCCCTTGTTCGAGGTAGGCATGTGGCTAAAAAACATAAGACCGACTCAGGCTTGAAAGAGAAAGGCTCCCGGTTTGGACTGCTTTGGATAGAAAAAGTAGTGAAAATACGGGGAAGAAGAGGAATATTGTACAGGCGAAAGAGAATGACTGTATCGGCCAACAGCCGGATGGAATTGGGGAATAGTTAGTTCAGAGGGATATTGAAATATTCACAAACTGCAAGGAAGAACGGATGGATAGGAAAACGGAGATCTGCCAAAAACTGATCCTTAAAAAAGGTTACGCACCGGGTGGGCGGAAGATGCGCCCGGTTGGTCTCACTGGGGGTGATGTACTGCATGGTAGCAGGGAAATCGTAGGATACCTTGAGGGCTTCTAAGTCATTATCATCTATTTTAGACCGGGTGGACGTGTACCACTGGCCGGCGGTAGGATGGGAGGATGATGATGAGGCCATAACCTACAATTATATGGTAGGACGGACGGACGGACACTTACTAATGCAGAAGGGATTGGTCGAACAAACGGACGACTGGCTCAACACTCGGACACAAAGAAGTAGAGGGAAGAAGAAAAGGAAGATAGGTAAGCGCAGTAAATGAAGACACCGGAAGCCCTTTATATAGATCGCCGGAACCATTTCCGAGCTGTTGGTTCTGCAGTCGGCGAAAATGGCGGGACCAATCATAGCAGTTGGATCGTCCTATCGAAACAGTGTTTGTCATCTCTTCGTAATCGACGACCACGTCACTTCCGTCCTTTCAACCAGTCAGAATGTGACACGTGGCCTTCCCCCATTAATGCTAAGATCTGGAGCATTAATGAGCGGGATGGCGCAATAATGGCCGACATGGCTCATTTATGGTGGTAAGGCGGATAATCAGGGCGCAGGAATCAAAGTGATGAGACCTTCAACACCCACTCTTCATAGTTAACCCTGAATCGCCAGCCACTCATCCTGCCGAGCAGGTTGAGACCAGTAGATACCATTACAGTCCCGTTAGTCGGACTCCTGCCTCCTTCGACTAGACTTGGAGGGGAGTCTTATGATCCAGGATGGTCGTACGGGCTCCCGGGGACCCAGTCGGTGTCAGCTCTCCCGAGGACCCAGTCAGTGCCAGCTGCAGCAGGCGGCGAAGCGGCTTCTGGCTAACCGCAGACCCAAGGCTCATCCGGTTGGCCAAGAGTAGAGAACCAGAGCCTCCGTGTTACATCTGATCAGACGTTGAGAGTCGGTTGAACGTCGGTCCGGCCAGTCATCCACAGCTTGCGTAAATCAATGCGCTCGACATGCTCGGCCTGACGGTCATGACTCAACCCGTCCGGTCGGGCATCATCATCCAGGGTTGGCATTCCATTTACACGTTGGCTGTGGTGAGCTAGTTGTCAGACACGTGGCTGAGACCCGTGAATATTTCCTGACAATCACACAGCGTTCAGGCGTTAGAGAGTGTCAAGTGTCATTGTCCTCAATGTGACAGCGCATCATCATGCACCTCGAGAATAACGCCTGACACCCTGCTATAAATAGAGGTCCACGGTTCTCAACGCAGATACGCATTATTACGCAAGTCACAGTACTTTACTGTTCATTTCACTTTTGGAGAGACTTGCTAACTTGAGCGTCGGAGTGCCAAACTAGGGGACCTCTTCCCTGGTTCGGTCGGTAACGCTCTGTTCCAGTTTGTATGATTGTTTACAGGAGCAGGACAAATGGGACTCCGCTCGGTCTTCCATCCACCTCATCACCATGTCTCCCAGCGCCGTCCGTCCGGTTTTAGACAGGATTATACTTTCATATTGAACATGCTTAGTTTTACATGTTAAATTAATTACAATAGACAAGCTTAGTTTAATATGATTAATCATATTGGAAATTTTATTCTAAAGTATATGAACAATACTTGGATGTACAATATGTTAGATAATGAATTTATCAGCTAAGAATTTTTTGCTAGAGTTGAAGAGTTTGTGAATTTTACCAAGTCTCATTCAGAATGTTTGAATGATGGTGAGTCAAAGTGTCTATGCAATCAGTGTAGATGTAGAAATACAACTTTCCGTGATGAGGATATAGTGAAAATACATATATGTAGGTATGAGTTTATTCCAAATTATTACAACTGGTATTGCCATAGAGAGTCGTATGTATTTGACCAAATTGGACCTTCCATATCTTTGTCATCCTATACGATTACTCCAGAGGAATCATCAAGGACTATAAATACAATGCAATCAATGGTTTATGACGCAATGAATACATATGATCAATTGAATATAGAGGAAACGTTTATACCCGAAATTCAGAAAATGTATGACATAAAGGCTAGTGAAAGAGAATTGTAGGAAGATATTCCTTCTGACCATTCTCCATTATCAGCTATTGTAAAATTACCGAACATGAAGACAGAACATCCTTTTTCTGAATGATGTTATGATGACATGTGTCAATTAATGTCAGAGTTGCTCCCCGCTGATAACTGCATGACCGATAGCTTCTATAAAGAAATTGATTAGAGATTTGGGTTTGCCAGTAGAGAAGATTGTTGTATCAATAATTGCATGATCTTTAGGAATGAAGATAGTGAACTAATGAAATACAGAATGTGTAATCACCTTCGTTATAAGCAAAGTAGTCGCATGTCTGAGAAAAAGAAGAAAAATATTCTCTTAAAAGTCATATATTACTTCCCGTTAACTACTAGGCTCTAACGCTTGTATGCATCCACTGTAACAACAAGTTGTTGGGGTTGTAAGATTGCAAACATAGTCTTATATTGGAAACACATGGAAAAGATCATGTGTTTTAAAAGAGGAAGATATCTCCATTGGTATGAGACATTTAGGATAGAGCCCAAAAGTAAAACCATAAGGGCATATGCTTAAAGTGGACAATATCATACCACTGTGGAGATATCTAAATTCTATTGGACCTAAAACAAGCCACATGAGGTAGCATCAAAATCATATACACAAAGGAGATATAATATGTGTCATCCTGTGACTCCCCTGTATGGAAATATCTTGATATAACATGTTCCTCCTTTGTAATAGAACAAGAACCACGTAATATAGGACATGAACTTTTCGCAGATGGATTTGAGCCATTTGGAACTATAGACAGTAATATTCATTTTGGCCAGTTATATTAACATCATATAACTTACCTCCATGGATGTGTATGAAAAATGAATTCATGTTTCTTACTGTACTTATTCCATGTCCTCGGACTCCAAAAGGGTAAATAGATATTTTTTTACAACCTTCGACTACAGATCTGAATCATTTATGGAATGTAAGGTCGGATACTTATGGAATTGCAAGTAAATTAATTTTTACAATGCATGTTGCTTTGTTATGGACAATTAGTGATTTTTCAGCATATTATATGTTGTTAGAATGGAGCACGACTGGCAAGTTAGCATGTCCACAATACATGAGGGAGTTTGATGCATTTTCATTGCCTTGTAGTGGGAAAATTATCCTAGTTTGATAATCATCGTAAATTTTTGCCAGTTGATCACTCATTCAAGCAAAATAAGAAAATTTTCAAAAGGAATAAAATGATCAAGAAACTTTTCAGGTGAAGGAGTTTTTGATGAAATTGATAGTTATGGATTTCTACCAGTGTATCAGGATAGTGCTGATGACATAAATAAGTATATTGTTAGAGTGAACAAGTGTGGTTTGAGGAAAAGAAGAATATTTTGGAAGCTGCTATATTGGAAGTATTTACTCATTCGGCATTATTTAGATGTGATGCATATTGAAAATAATTTCTTCAATATAATCTTCAATACTGTGATGAATGCTCACGGAAAACTAAAGATACAAAAAAATCATGTGAGGAATAAAAGAATTAGTAAGTAGGCCTGAGTTGTATCAAAATGAAACAACTGGTAAATATACGAAGGCTTGTTATACATTAGATAAAGAAGGTAAGCAAACATTATGTACTTGGTTTTGAAAGTAATCAAATTTCCTTATTGATATGTCTCGAATATGTCTCATTGTGAGGATACAAACAAATAAAAAATATTTGGAATGAAGAGTCATGATTGTCACATGTCCATGTAAAAACTAATTCCAATTGCTTTCATTACCTACTTCCTAACAATGTTTAGCAAATACTTACAGAATTGAGTCTGTTTTTCAGAGATTTGACTTCAAGGGCTATTATGACATCTAATATGCTTCGACTTCATACAAACATTCTAATGATACTCTGTAAGCTTGAGCTGATATTCCCACCTAATTTTTTTGATTCAATGGAACATCTACATATTCATTTACCTTATGAGGCATAACTAGGTCTATGCAATATAGATGGATGTAACAATTTGAAAGAGTTTTGAGAAAATTAAAAAATAATGTTCGTAACAAAGCAAGAGTTGAGGGATCAATATGTAATATATATTTGGTTGAAGAAACAACTTCCTTCTGCTCTTATTATTTTACTAATAATGTGAAAACTAGAAATCATAAGTGTCCTCGAAATTTCGATAATAGTCAACCATGTGATCTAAAGATGCTTTCTATTTTCAATTTTCTGGTAAGGCAACGTGTGCAAATATTTCTAGACAGTTAAATGAATAAAAATATCATGTTGTCAGTACATATATACTCCTGAACTGTGAAGTTGTCAAACCATATATAAGGTAATAGTTTAAGTATATGTGCATACATAACTTTCCATATAATTGACATGTTATCTAATATATCTTCAAAATCCTTCTTTGACAGCTTGTATGAACAATAACTAAACCTACAAAATCCATTAATAAGTGCAAGTGAGGTAGATCACAAGTTAGAGGATGAATTTATATTTTAGTCTTAAATTTATGTAAGCTAGCGATTAAATTATTTATTACAATGCAACGATATTATATATATTATTTCATAACTACTGTTATACGTGAACGACCGTATAATATCAAATGTGCAAGATAAAAGGCTAAAAAATCATGCATCAAGACCTCTACGTAACATAACAGTCTAGTCAGGTTATTATATTAATGGATTTATATTTCACGTGGCCCAACGCGATTCACAAAGGCTTATATATAATTCTGGTGTTTGCGTAAAAGGATCCATAAACAACAATGATACTCAATTTGATTATTATGTAGACTTGAGGAAATCATGGAGGTTAATTATCTTGATTTACCTTTAAAAAAGTGTGTATTATTTAAATGTTCATTGTATGATCCAACTCTAAGAACAAATACCACAATATATCATTTCTACAATTTAGTTGAGGATATCATAAATAAAAGATTTAACAAGTTTGAGTCTTTCATCTTCGCGGTACAAGCTGGTTAAGTATTCTATCTTGAGTACCAATGAAGAGAAGAAAACCTAGTGAATGATTAGCAGTGTGTCAAATAAAGCCTCGGTCAACCATAGAAATGTTGAATACTATAATTGCCCAAAATCATGATGTATATCAAAATGAAGAAGTCGATATACTCTCAGTTGATTTAGAAATACAATTCATATCATAATTACTTATAGATGTTAATGCGATTGATGAGTAAATAGATAATAGAGAGATCTCTAGTAGTGAGGAGGTTGATGTATTAATGGAATCTAGCGATGAGAACTTGTAAAATATTAATTTAGTTAATTCAGAATGACATCAGGTGATTGAAAATTAGAAATAATGTCATGGTATATTGTATGATTTTTTTTCATCTCCTTAGTTAGAAGACATTGTTATTTCAAATGTATATGTCTTATACTATGATTTTGCACATATAGTCATGCTGCCAAGACATAAAGCACGTGGTGACCAGATTATTTTGAGGGGTTTTGCTGACTAGTAAGTATTTCATATTTAATAATTATTCCAGTACTTAATCTTCTTTTTATTACCCACATATCTCATACATGATATTTTTTCATGCAGCTATGTCCTAGATGACCATCAAGTCGCAACCTACATGTCCAAAAGATTTAAAGAACTATTGTCCTCATTTGGTAGTACATGGAGGCTTGTAGACTAGGACATGAAGGACTTCTATTACAGTGGTAAGTATTTTGAATATAAAATGTATTTTGTAGTTTAAAATTAAATACTAATTCTTAAAACCTTTTGTGGTAGAAGAGGTATGTTTGGGAGGAGGGCCAAGAGGCCAGATTTTTTTAAAAAAATGGGAACAATTATTGCTCTAAACTATACAGGGATATGTTATACAAGTGGAGGCTAAGGAACACCAAGCCATTTAAGGTCCCTAATGTAGTTTGGGAGGCTTAGAGAGCCATCTGGATTGCCCAACATTGGCAATCCAATTGAACGATTACTTGAGGTAATCGCAATTCAGAGCCTGCTAGCCGAGCACCGGATCCACAACACATAATGTTGGATCTCATTCTATTGTAGAGCATGGTTTAAAATTAAGTTATATAAAAATTTCTTACATATACTTTTTTATTAGTTTTAATGTACTTGCATTCTCTGTACGCAGGTCACTGCTACTTTTCACTTGTTGGGAGGTATTTACCAAGACCCATAAGAAGAAGGATTGGTCATTTGTCGATCGACATTCCTCAACAATTAACATAAGAATATTAACTTTCGTGAATATATATTTGTATACTTTATGTAGAGGTTAATAAAATCATATAATTGTACAAGCATCTCAGCCTGGTGTAGAGGGAGAGGGGTCACCGCCTCTTTCCACCGATGAAGTTAATGATATTTATTATGATATCATTGGTGGAAGGAAGAAGACCTCCCTCTACTGGCTTGACTCTTAATGTCACGCCCGACGACCAAGGACTTGCCGGGGATTGACATCTGCGTTGCTTTCAAATCCAAAGTTTGGAAACAATCAGCCTCAGTAGTATAGTAATTGTCACCTAAAGTCAGTCTTTATATTCCCCACATAAAAGTACACCATTTTCACAGTTCGACAAATTAAATTACATTACTCTAACTAAATTAAGAAACTTATAGTTGCAGCAGAATTCTAGTTCTCCTATCCATAATTAGAGCTGGTTCACAATCTCTAGAACTCGACTTGCTCTCTATCCTCGATCTCATTCTCTGTGTCACTTTCATCTCTAACTGAAAGGGTTTTTAAGGGGGTGAGTGACTTGAAGTCACCCAGTACGCGAAGGATAAAACACAATTACTGAAATTCTTGGAAAATATTTGTCAAAATAACAAAAGATAAAGTAAATGTGCAGATTTTTATGTGGGCACTTAAATCGAATCATGTTCCTCATGGCTTAACTGATATTAGCCCTCTAAAGTTATCCCTCCTAAAGGAGAGGTCAGAGATCAGATATGTTTTAGAAATCAGACATGTTCAAAATACGCATTCTTACCATTTAGTTCATGATCAGTTTAGTGCCCAAAATTCCAAAAAATATTAATAATCGGTAGTAAAAAATGTTCCAAAGTGAAAAAAATAATTTTTAGAAAATAAAAAGACTATTTCTTTCAAAAAATTTAGAATTTGCAAAATAAGTCTATTTACCGAAATCCTTAAAAGTTGATATGGCAATGGAAAAAGTAGAATTCGAAGTACACTTCTCCTTCCTTGCCAAAATGATTCTACCGAGGATATGTCTTCTCTTCTGATCAAGCTTTTCCATAACTTTCCCATGGTTATTTATAGGGGTGAAGTTTTGATCTCCACCAACCACACTATCTCTACTAAGCCCACTATCTGCACTAATCCTCTTATCTCCACTAACACCATGATCTCCACTACCCCACTATCTCCACTATCCTATTCGAATCATGGTCTTTACATTCCTTCCTCCTTATGGAAAGTTTCGTCCTTGAAACTTGAGTCATCGTATACCTCGAAAAGATTAGGGTAGTGTATATGTATTTCGTTTTCTCGTTCCCAAGTAGCCTCCCTGGTAGTATAGTTGAACCATTGGACTTTAACATACAGGATAGTCCTTCGTCTCAACATCTAATCCTTTGAATCCACTATTTGAATCAGGATCTCTTCATACTTTAGGTTTTCCCATAAGTTTCCTTGAGTCACCAACAGCTTCGCTTTCAGGATATGACTTGGGTCCTCCACATATCTTCTCAATTGAAAGATATAAAAAATATTATGGATTCTCGATAACGCCGAGTTAAGGCCAGTCTATATGCTAGGGTACTGACCCTTCCTAATATTTCAAATGGTCCTACATATCCAGAACTTAGCTTTCCTAATTTACCGAATCTCATCACACCTTTCATGGGTGATACCTTTATATGTACTTTCTTATCAATATCAAATTCTAAGGGCCTTCATTTTACATCTACCCAACTTTTTCGGATGATCTTGGGCCTTTTTTAGTTTCTCTTGAATAATTTCCACCTTACTCACAGTGGCTTGTATAAGCTTGGGCCCCATAAGAGTTTTCTCTCATATTTCATCCCAATATAAGGGCGATCGACATTTTCATCCATACAGTGCCTCATACGGGGTCATCCTGATACTGCGGTGGTAGATATTATTATAAGCAAACTTGATTAAAGGCAGATGGTCAGCCCAATTTTAACTAAAATCTAGCGCGCATGCTCATAGTATATCTTTAAGTGTCAGGATGGTTCTTTTCGTTTGCCCATCCGTTTGTAGGTGGTAAGTTGTGCTAAGAGTAACTTTGGAGTCCATTGCCTGTTGAAGCTCTTCCAAAATCTAGACACGAACTTTTGATCCCTGTCGGACAAGATACTCACTACACTCCATGCAGTTGCACTACGTTATCCATATAAATATTTACTAACTTGTCGAGATTGTAATTTATGTGGACTGGTATGAAGTGAGCGAACTTGGTAAGTCTATCCACAATTACCCATACAGCTTCATGACTCTGATGCGATCTTGGTAACCTTACCACGAAGTCCATTGAAATGTGTTCCTATTTCCGAGTCCTTGGTGTTCGACCTTCACTTATGGACACACTACTTAGCTACAAAATCTGCTACGTCTCGCTTCATTTCACTACACCAGAAGCTTTTCTTCAAGTCTTTATACATTTTTGTGCTTCCAGGATGAATTGAGAATTTAGATTTGTGTGCCTCAGATAGTACTTCCTTTTAGAGGTTGCCAACATCTGGTACATATAGTTGTTCCCTCATCCAAATTGTGTTATTACCATTTACCAGAAATTTTAAAGATTTTCCATCCTGTACTTGGGCTTCGAGTTTAATCAAGTTAGGGTCTTAGTTTTGGCTCATTTTGATTTGCTCACGTATGCATGGTTCGGCTGACACCGAAGCAAGAATTATTTTTTTCCATGTTTTTTGGCTCAAAGCATACTCCACTTTGTTGGCTTTTCCTGGATGGCAACTGAGAATGAGATCGTAATCCTTGAGGAGCTCAATTCATCGTCTCTACCTCATGTTTAGTTCCTTTTGAGTAAATAAGTATTTGAGGCTCTGTGTAACGCCCCAAAATTTCTAAAAATAGTTTCATAAATATTCTATGATTTTTCTGGAATTTTAGAGTATTTTTATG
>JBAMIE010204027.1:0-10822 GCA_037177295.1 Kaempferia parviflora
ATAAGCTAAAAAGAAAATCAATTAATTTCTTCGATACAATTCTTCTTGGAAATTATATTTTATATGAATAATTATTCATTTGTACTTATGGCTAGTAGTCATCCGTAATTTACCTCCTCCGTGTTGACTCTGAAAAGTATAGAGACACTGAAAACGAACAATTCACCTTTTATCACGTATATTTTATACGAACAGAAAATCAACCGAGCTAACTCACCATTATTCCAGCGAGGTGGATGCATCTTTAAGCAAAATGGAATCTGAACGAGATCGTCTGGGATCTTTAAAAATACGGCAATTGATTTAATTTGATCGGGGAGAAGAGAAAAGTGTGCAACGGCTGCTTAATGATTGATGGGATTTAGAAAGCCAACGTCACATCCAGAATCAACCTCTCTTTCGGCGGACAAGACGCCCTTCACCATCGTCATCGCCAAGAAGTCAATGGCAACCTCACCGTCCTCCCACCTCATCTGTGCCCTAATTTTTTTTTAATAAAAAAAAAATTTAACTTTGATATTTTTACTCCCATGTAATTAACTCAAATCCATTTAATTGTGAATAGTGTTATACTAATCTCCTATGCTTAGTTATTGCGGATTAAGTACCAAAGAGTTAATTACATCTGGGAGCCGAGCAGGCTGAGCATGATGTATATATTTCATTAACAACAACTCTCATTTTATAAATAAACAAAGACCATTCTAATGATTAAACTTCATTTTATTTTTACAGTCTCCAGACTCCAATGTACTATATCAATATCACATTAAAAATATTAAACATTACTATTCACTCACGATAAAAAAAAATCTCACCTCGCCTAACGTTTTTATAAGAATTTTTCCTTTAAATGGGGTGCACAATCTTGGGATGTTGGACTTCTGGGCCGCTGCCTCGAGTACTTCCCAATTTACCTTAACGGTCCCTCCCTACAACTTTTTTGTGAGCTCTATATGATAAATCATATACTTACCTACATTATAAATCACAATACAACACTACTTTATTATTAATATGAGTTTCATCTTCTAATGAATCTCAACTTTACAATGATTTAAATTTTGTTTATTAAGGTTTAAAAAAAATTACAAAACCCTTTATAAATTTTATATTGGAGATGTCCTTAACCCTGGGTTGCTTGTTGATTAATTAACATAAGAGGATGGGATGGTGGCACCGTTAATGGTAATGCATGGAGATGATGATTAGGGCTGACAAATAATTAATTATAATAAGGTATTAGTTAACTTTATCCAACTCGTTGTTCTGTCTTGATGCTGCATGCGTATATATATAATTATATAAGCTAGGCTATAGGGTGATGAGATGATGCATAGGTCGAGCGCAGCATGAAAGGCTAATTTAATGAATCTTTATTAACACGTAGCGAGGTAATTGGATCAATACGTTAAAGGGTGTATCTATTCTCGTTCAAATTAAAGCATTGAGTTGCTATTCATTATCTAAACCTAACTAATCCATATAAAAAAACTTAGGGCATCCCCGTGGGAGAGCTCCTTAATTCAAAAATAAATAAATAAATAAAATTAAGGAGCTGGATTCGAAATTTTGAACACAACTTCTTAATTAATCTCTGTATCGGAATCGGAGATGCTATAAGCATCTATGAAATTTGTATAATAATCTTAACTAATCCAGGATAAGAAGCTAAAGTATTGATTCGTCTATTAAATACCCTAGTGGTTATGTTAAAGTGATATTATTGTACTTTGTTGCCTTGTTGGTCCTAGTTTACAAAAACTCAAATTCACATGCAGGATAGGATATTATTGTACCTTTGTTTTAGTTTTTAATAAATTTTAAAGCTATTTACTATTTTTAAAGGAGTTAATTTATATACAAGATAATTTACTTCTTCCAACGTCTTTGTCAGTTCATTTTCCGGGCAATATAGAAGAGGTAAGTTATGGATAACTACTTACCTTAGGTAGTTGAATAACATACGAGTAAGGGCAAACACTCGGTTACTAGCCAAGATTTGACCCCAAATCTCATAGTGGCAATGTCACCATGCACTAGTCAACTGTCCGTCTCGAGGACACTTATTAAAGTAGGCACAACACAATATAATGCTTATGCTTTGTTTGGGAGAAGGTGAAGAAAAGGGAAAGAAGGGTGGACAAGGAGAATAGGAGAATTGACCCTTATTTGGGATAAAGTGAGTTAAGGAGGGGAGGGGAGAGAAGGATAAACTTTAGCACTATATGCTCCGGAACAGCACAATTTCTCACACTCTATATTGGGGTGTAAGGAAGGGGAAGAGAATTTATTCAAATTTTATCCCTCTTTCAATGGAAGAGGTTTACCTGGTCAACTTTGACGAACTCAACATCCCAAGACTTGAGGTCCTCATGGGAGATCCTAGATCCGACGGTGTCCTCAGAGGAAGACTTGGAGGTGGCAATATCGACATGCTTCTTGTAGTACTCAACCACCTTGTCAAGGATCCTAGAGGAGACGTGGGGGAGGGGGATGCCATTGTCGACACAGTCGTCCTCCATCATATGCTTTGATGGCCTGTGACTCAATTGCCATCGCCTCCTCCTCCTTGAACATCTCACCGTCTAAGCTCCTTAGCGTGTTCATCCTCGCCATGCCTTCCACTATCCAAGAACAAAATCACACGAAAAGATTGAGGGAAGGAGAGATCAAGAAAGAGAAGATAAGAGGTAAGAAAGCCATGGCGTAGATGGGGTGGGGAGAGTCGAATGTGAAGACGTTGGGTCAGATTGGAGATTTCTGTGACGAGGTTTCTATCACCATCCATGGTAGGAGTTTACAACAAGAGGAAATACATAATATTTTTATAACTTTATATATTTAACCTTCATTTTCCTTATTATTAAACTTTCCTCCTTCCCAAATAAGGAAAACATTTCCCCTATTAAAGTTCTAGAACATAAATATTTTACTTCCCTCCCTTCACCTCCAAACCTTCAATGATCTCATACAAGCCTCCGTGGCTATGGTGCAACGGTAAGGGCGTCTAGTTGTCTCCCAGACACCCACGGTTCGATTCCTAGCTACATGAATCTGATTTACCTTGGTGGCCGGTGAAAAACTTTTGTGGGCCTGGGCCGACCACTCTCAGAGATAGTCAATAAGGCTAACTGAGTTTATTGTTTTTCAATGATCTCATCCAAACAGAGTTAAGGGGTGCAAATAATAATTATTTTTTATATGCATATACCTCCAAGACTATGGCCCAAAAAAATGGGCTGGCCTGTTAAAATTCACTGATATGCTCATGATATTGAAAACCCGAAAACATTCGATCGCTTCGGTGCAGGGATGCGGCAGTGCTTCCCTTTCTCTCCTCCCCCACCTTCGCCTGTGTCCGTCGACGTCCTCCTGCGCTAGCTCCTCCACCCGCCACGGGATTCACCCCGCCGTATTTCTCCTTTTTTCATCGCCGCGGCTCCGCGGGTCTCACAATTGCTCGAGATCGAGCCGGTTCCTGTCCCATTCTTCCATTCCATCGCCGTTGTTTGCATTCTCAAAGTGGAACCGGTTCTGACGATTCTTCCTGGAAAGGTTCCTCTCTACTCTGTTATCACGTTTCCACCTATTTTTCTTTAAATCCTTTTGTGCTCCTCTTTGGCGAGACTATGACGTATTTCTTCATTCATTTTCCTCTCTGTTATAAAAAAGATGATATATATATTTTTTGAACTCTTTAACTTTGAAATACGAGACTTTTGTCAGTTGCTAATGCAGGCCATGCTATAATTACTCATCAATTTCTTTCAAGTGGAAGTTAGTGATGTTGTGTTTTGCACTTAGTCTGCTTAAGTGCGATTTGAGTGTGATGCATAGTGTAAGCCTTTCAGTTGCATAGGTATAAAATTAGCAAATTTCAGGAATACAGTCGTACATTCACAGTGGCTTTGGATAGATTACTAACTGCTCTTTAATGTGTTCCATTATGAGGTTATTCAACGAATACATATTCCTTAGCACCAATCTGAGAAAAGCTAAGTTTAATATAGTCTCTGTTTGGACAATCAATTTGTCTATAGAACAGAATTGGTATTTGAAAGTCATGAGCTCCTCTGCAACGTGGTTTGCCATGTTCCATGTTGTTGAAGCAGTGCCAAATTTCATTTTTTATCATGTTTATTGAAAGATTTGAGTTTTATATCTGTTTTTTTTTTATTCCGGAAAACATGGCGGTCTATTTCCTGATTTTAGAAATTTTGAAGAGTCCATTATCTTATAAGATATATTCCCTATATAATTCCTTGTTCCCTTTCTCTGGCATTTGAGGGTTTTGTTTTTTACTCAAAGTATCCTCTTTACCTGAAGAATTGCTTTGTAAGAATGTGGTTTGTAGCTACCTTCTCAAATCCCCTTCCCTAACAAAGATAAAAGACTGGCAAACACCTCTGGTATTGTCTAAATAATGATGGTCATTTTTCGTATCAACTTGTTGGTCAAGTTATTTTTTGGTGCTCCTCACCTCATGCACATTTAATGATGCTCGACTAAACTAACAAGACTTGACTTTTTTTATTCTACCTTGTATTATATATTTGTATCCATAATGGAGGCATCTTAAGATTAAGTGTTTAGGGTGAATTAAACCATTCATTTCTACTTAAATAGAAGCTTAGTGTACCTTTTATCACTCATCTTCTGTCCAGAATGGAAGCCGAAGCACGTCTTTTTCATCCCCCTTTTGGAAGTGTTATCATCGGTAGAGTTTATGAATAGTTCATTCCGTGAACTTCCATTGGTAGTATATTTGTTTTTTTGTTTTTTTGTTTTTGCTTCAATGGTTCAATAACAGTCTCTCACCAGTTAATTTGCTTATTAATATTAGATTCCTTGAATTTATCTTTCAGGGAAATGCCTCGAAAAGTCAGTTATGGGCTTGACTATGATGATGACTATGACACTTATGATGACTATGATTATGAACAAGAAGTCAAAGTTGATGGGTATGATGACTATGAAGATAGTAAGTGATATTCTTTCCCTTCTTGGTTTGTGTCAATTTGATGCAGTTCATTAAGCAATCGTTTTTGTGTTGTTTTGCCTTGGCTTTGCATTTTGCTGCTAACTATCTCCTTATAGTTAACTTAAATCTTCTAATATTTCTTTTTTGGTTTACACATTACTCCCTGGAACAGATGTGACATCTCAGCTTGGTAAGGATGGCAATAAGGATGGAATTTGGCAATGTCCAATTTGTTCATATGACAATGATGAAACTTCATTTTGTTGCGACATATGTGGTGCTATTTATGTCTATTCTTCCACTTATGGCAAACAAAAAGGTGCGTTCATGTTTTCAAATTAAATAGATTTGTATATGCCATGAGCTTGCATATATATATGCATGAACTTGTATGATTCTGTGCTCCAAGATAAGGGGCTTGTGGAAGATATTACTATATTATTCACAGAGTATATTCTTTGCCCAGTAAATCCTGCAACCAAAGATACGGGAGCATCTGCAATATCCAAGTCTCATGCACAAAAATATGTGGCACCCAAAACTAATAATCTTGTTGATGACTTTAAAAGCAGAAAACCCAATTTGTATGAGAAAGGTATGATATCGTACATTTTAATGCTGCCAATGATGTTTGACATTACAAATTTTTCTGGTACAGGTTGCTCAGAGCTTTATATCATGTGCAACTGCTCTGCCAAACTAATATAAACAATGTTGGAATTTGATCTGTCTGCGACAAGCAATCAATGTTTTTATGGATAATCAATAGGTTAACAGAGTACATTCTTTTCATGTTTTTGTCTTGTGCTAGTCATTCTTTGCATGTTGTGGTCTTGTGTTAGATGAGATGTGTTCAGAAGGTGAGGAACACTGAACCATTGTCCGAGCTGCGAAACACCAAAGCAATGTACTACATAACAAATTATTAATCAACTTCTTTTACTAGAATTTGTTCCTGAATCATATCACTGCATCTTTCTTTGAAATCTGCTTCACCTCTTTGAAAGTAACTGAGAAAGTTAATATATTATTTTGAATATCACGATATCTTGAGTCGAGTCCATAAATAAAGGTATATAGTGTAATTTATCATGCAATCTTTCTGGAGCAAAAACTGTCAACTCCTTCAAGCACGTCCTTACTTTGCTCTCCTCTCTCTATCTTTCTCTCTGTTCTGTCTCCCATCTTCTTCATCTTTCAGTTTTCTGTTCACTGAGATCTCTCTCTGCTATATTTTTCTCTCTCACCCTTTTGCACTCTCTTCTCTTCTTCATCTCTGTAGTCCCTTCTCTTTTGTAATTATGCATCTCTCTTGTCTCTCCCTTTTAGCCTTCTCTTCTGTCTTGCTTCTCTCTAATTATCTTACACTATTAGTCTCACGTTGTTTGATACCTTAGCTCCATATTATCATACATCAAATAATATGCTCTAAGAGGATTTTAGCTGTTCTATATTACTTATGTACTTTATCATCTGCATATCATATAATATCTTGATTATCTTTTCAAGTTTGCTATTTTGGTATTTACCCTAGCAACCTGAAATCTTTTAGTTCTATCTATTATTGTTTTGGTAATTGGATTTTTTATTATCCTTCCACAATTTGCATCAGTTTTACTAAATTAACCTCTTGCAGCTATGTATTTTCTTGACATTTTTTTTCTGGTTCACATAGGGCAACCAGAATATAGAAGGGGAGAATCCAACACTAAAGGGAAGGAGGCTCTAGTATTATCTTCAGATAATGAAACGCCTGTGCCTTCTGTCCATGGGTCAAAAGTAAGTAGCGTCTGTGAAAGTGAGAGCAGTCATTCCAGGGAGAATAAGAATCTAACAGCACCACTGAGCAGTAATCTGAACCAGTTAAAGTTGGGTAAACATCCCATTCGTAACAAAAAAGTGAATTCAGAGACCAAGTACCAACCAGAGGAATGGATGTTAATGGAGAAAGACCCAGGAATTCTGAAGCAATTAAATCTTGCAATTGTGAGAAACTGATTCTTAAGCTCGAGCATGGTTTTTTCCACTGATTGTTTTTCTTACCTTTTTTTTTTTTGCCATGAAATTAATTAATAAATATACAAGGTTGGTCATGTGGACTCTGGAAAATCTACCTTATCTGGAAGATTGCTACATCTTTTGGGAAAAGTCTCTAAGAAAGAAATGCATAAATATGAAAAAGAGGCTAAAGAAAAGGTATATTTATGATGCATATATATATGCATATATATATGTATATATACTAGATGCTAACACGGATGTGATGTGTGCCCCATAATTCATATCTCTCTCTGTTCCTACTACTGCAATCCTTTTTTCCTACAAATTCAGTAGATAATCAGGCCATTATTTAATGCAGGGAAAAGGTTCATTTGCTTATGCATGGGCAATGGATGAGAGCACTGAAGAGAGGGAAAGGGGAGTGACCATGACTGTTGCTGTTGCATACTTTGACTCCAAGAAGTATCATGTTGTTTTACTTGACTCTCCTGGTCACAAAGATTTTGTACCAAATATGATTTCAGGTGCGGCACAAGCTGATGCAGCCGCTCTCGTTGTGGATGCATCGACTGGTTCCTTTGAAGCAGGTATGGATGGTTATGGTATTGGACAAACAAGGGAGCATGCTCAACTAGTTAGAAGCTTCGGTGTTGAGCAAATCATTGTTGCTGTTAATAAGATGGATGTTGTGGGGTATTCTAAGGAAAGATTTGATTTTATAAAATCACAACTTGGTGCATTTCTTCGTTCCTGTGGTTTCAAGGATTCCTCTATAATTTGGGTTCCTCTTAGTGCGTCAGAAAACCAGAATCTGGTTACAACATCTGCTGATGTTAGGTTATCTTCCTGGTAAGATTAGTAACATTTATTTGCTTGTGAATTGCGATTATAAATTGAATCTTTAAAATTAAGTTTTTTGAATATTTTAGTATATGTAGGAAAATGAGGCAAATAATCTTGGGCTCTGCTCTTGGGCTATATGTGAGAACATATTTTCTTCCATCATTCTTACCATATTTTGTCGGGGTTGTACTGTATGTTGCTTGATAAAGAAAAAAAAGGGGAAGAGAATGCACCTTGAGATCATTTGCATATGCAATATTTTTTTGTGGACATAGAACTAGTAATTCCATTGGCAATTGCTAAAGCGGACCTAATATATCTTTCTACCTTAAAGTACAAAAAAATTGTATTTGATTAAAGAAAAAATATTTTGGAAATCTATGATGCACTCCAATAAGGAAGTGGCATGTTTTTTGAAGCAACTACGTAAGCAGTTAATGAAAACAAATAGTAGGACCATTTTCAAGTATCCATAAAGGACACTTGAATGCTGCATCATCTACTATATAGGAAGGGGTGATAATGATACTTGTTCCTGCACCGAGATGCTCCTGGATGACTCCAGTGAGCTGGCTCAAGCTTTAATAAGAAGAGGAGGGATCACGGCTACCAGGAATATCTGCAAACAAAGATGCCGGGGTGACCCGACGTTTACACTTCGACGCTTAAGTCAGAAACAGTGGCAGGAAGAGGAATCTCAATAAAGGGGATCTCTAGATGTTCTGTCTACTTACCTTCTTCGCCTTTTTATACCTTTGTCAATGACGTTCCATCTTCCCCTATTTAATGACATTGCATTTAATTGTAAGTAGAAGATATTTTTACCTGACTTCTGTGCATTCAATGGAGTTCTCTTTCGTCTATCTTTCCCCTAAGTATACCATCTTTTCCTCTGCCCTTCTTTTAATGGTTATTATTGTCTTATCATTAATACGTACAACGGTTATCTTCAATACCCGTCGATCATTTATGTCCTGACTCTTTATCTTCAGCCTATTGAAGGCTATCATATAGTAATAGATTATGGGTCTGACAAAGCCCTCTATATCAAAGGTGTAACCGCTCAGGAGGACCTGGATGTGGCCAGAGGACCAGGTTATAGCAGCTCAAGCTTAGTTATGATTAAGCACGTGAGACAACAGCTGAGCGGCTGCATTATCACCATCCCGGCCGGGCAATCCTTGGCCTAGTCGGCGGGGCCTCCTTGGTGAAGTATTCATTCCGATCAGCCCCGGTCGGCTCGGTTGGGTATCGTCCTCATCAATCCATCTTTGACTTCTCTATCCACAGGCTAATATCTTGACTCAAGAAGGACACGTGGAGGTTATACTATTCCCCCACATCAATGCTCATATGCTCAAAAGGATGCATAGGTGTATCATCCTGTACCTTTTAGATAGTTTCAAAGACTCCATTAAACACAATTCGATACGACCTCTGTCCGGGAAGGGTGATAATAATGCTTGTATGCTCAAAAGGTTGCACAGATGTAGAGCATTTTCAAATATCTATTCAGCTTGTAGTTCTCACAACAGAACTTGTGTTTTATTAATTTCACTACTAGTTTTCACATCTGTGTTTTAGTGTGGTGATGGCTATATATTAGGGATTAAAATTCAAGATAGCCATGCAATTTACAGTACTATTATTATTTTGGTGGATCTTCTGTGTGTATGTGCAATACCGTTAATTATTCTCATACAGATTTATGGTTATTGGCATTGAATACCAGATCGCCAAAATGTTGATAATAGTAGACTTATTTCAATTCTGAAGGCCTTAATAATCCGTGCCTTCTTATGCATGCACATTAAAAATCCTTTCTTAAATTTTTTGTAACTAAAAACAGTTGACACAGGTATCAAGGGGTTTGTCTGTTGGATGCAATAGATTCATTGCAGACACCTTTGAGGGATGTGTCAAAGTCTCTTATTCTTCCTATATGTGATGTTGTCAAGACCTCTATGGGGCAGGTTGCAGCTTGTGGGAAATTGGAGACTGGGGCTATCCGTAATGGTTCAAAGGTAAAATTTGAACACCGCCATTAATTACAAAATCTACTTTGGTCTACTTAATGCACACACATATTATTAGTTTCCATGTAGGTTAACTATCAGAATTCCTAATTGATGTTGCCAAGTTTACTGTAAAAAATTAGGTTGCTGCATTTGACATTGACTCAACAATTTTCCTATTCGGTACCCTTGGAACTAAACACTTTATAGTAGGTTTGACTTTTATATGATGATTACTTCCGGAAATGGTAAGGTTGCTGAGTTGCTGCATTTGCGAACTGCATGAAAGTTTCTAGCTGCTGAAACGACCTTTTTGCTATTCAAGGGTACAGGCTATGTGCATTGACCCATTTTAGATTCTGTATTGGTGGGAATCTTGTGCACTTACTCCAACCTTATTGCAAAATAACCATTTATGATTTTGATTATATATATTTATCATACATTAGTGGGTTTGCTGTTGATTCAGATCTCCAGCATGGCAAGTTCATCTGGTTTGCTGTTATGTTACTATACTAACTATGAAACATTTCATAGACTATTATAGTTTACTACTTAAATGTTCTTGGAAATAAATAAAAAAAGGATGTCCAAGTATAAAACTGAACATTTGTTTTCATTTACTCTTCTTGCATTGGTTAGTTTCCTAGGAAAAGTAAAAAAGTGAATAATAAAAGAAAAAAAAACTGATTGAAATTAGGTGTAGGTGATTTATTTTGTATATTATAATCTCAAAATCCTGTATTCCTGCTATATTTGTCGTCAATATATTTCCTCTTATGAAAGAGTTCTAAAGGTATAAACTGTAAGTTCATTTTGAAGTCGTCACACAAATCTATTTCTCATATCGATCTTCGACTATGCATAGTTGTTATGTGCACCTAGTTGTGCTGCTAATTTATTATATAATGAATTTTGTGATTGACAATTCGTGATGGGATAATTTGGTCTTCTGTTCAGGTTCTTGTTATGCCTATAG
>JBAMIE010204036.1:0-10821 GCA_037177295.1 Kaempferia parviflora
ATAAACAATAAGCATATACACGAAATGAGCATGCTACAATAATATTATTATTTCCAGGCATATATATGAAGTTTAAACTATGAGTTCTGTAGTTGATATGACAAGCATGCATTTTCATTGAGGGCAAGGTGGCAGTTAGATGCTTGCTTCTATTCTTGGTTTTCTCTAATTGAATTATGCTACTTGATGTTTCCAGTTACAGTTGATTACTTTTGAGGCCACTAGTTCCTGCTCCTTGGAAAATGACTTAACCTTATTCTGATTAATCAGATCACGATCATTGGAGATAAAATTGAAGATAAAAAGCTTCTTATTTCAGATCTACAAAAGAAATCTCAGGTGATTTAGTTCTGACAACTAACTAATGTCAAAAAGCTGTCAATTTATGTTTTTCGTTTTTTTGTTTACACAGTCAAATCTACCTTTAAAATATTTTGCCACATCAATTTATTTTCTGATTGATACTCTTCCCAACAGAAACTAGAGGATTCTTTGGCGAATGCTAAGAAGGTCACTTCTCAGCGGCAGTCAATGCTAATGAAGGTGCAAATTTTAATCTTATTGAACATATTTGAAACTTCTTCTCCAGTTATTTCTCTGAATTAACAAATGGGAGAACCCTCTTTTACTTCCTCATTCAGCTGCATAGTTGTTATATTCAATCTCAAGACTTAGCTGACAGACACAAGAGCTCTGAGCAAGAACTCCAGGCTAGTCTTCCTTGGTTCATTATCTTTTTAAAGTTTTTATTTCAAGAACAGAATTTTCATCGTGGACAAGAAATGAGTAGAAAAAATATTGGGAGTAGAAATTATTGAAAATACAGATAAAAGGACAGCTTATGCACTTCATTTGGTTAGTTGTTACAGAAGCATAAAGCCTGTTATAGTTATGCAAACTTGCACATGCTAGGTGGCAATGCCATGTTCTTTCCACTGTCGATATGTTTCAATTTCTAGATTTTCTACTATTCATTACCCCCTGTTTACTTGGAAGAAGGTAAGGAGGATACAAAAGTTAGGGAAGACTTGAGGGGAAGATAGATCTAAGAAATTTTGATTACTGATTACTTAGAGATCAAATGAGAAAGTAACAACACTCAGCTTTCTTCCTCAACCTTTATTGTTTAAATTTGGAAAAAGTGACTTTCTAACCCTCTCTAATAGACGATAAATTGTGGGAAAATAGGTTGAGATGATATGAGAAAATCAATAGGTAGAACTTAAAAGAGTCAAATCTATTGGAGTGGAAGGTATGAAAACATTAGTTAATCTAATTTTTTTAAAATAATTATTTTTATTTTTATTAGGTAACATTGCCTTGTGTAGATCTCAATGGAGGGTCAAACTTCTTATAGTTGACAAGTATAGCTTCCATATGAAGATAATCTATCCTTGTCATTTTCCAGAACCTGTTCTCAGCGCATAACCTCTTGGAAAGCAAAGATAGGTCTTGGGACAAATGGGTAGGTGTCATTTGGACACGGAGAGGACTGCCCGAGCTTGTGTCTCCTGATGAACCAATAACCTTTGGTTGCCAAGAATGATTCCTTCATTGACTTCAATTCTGCCTTTACCAATTGATGTCCAGTTCCTACACTGCCCTTAGCATTACAATTAGATTCACTCCTTTCAGGAGGTCTAGTTGGCACAACTTTTATTGTTTTTGTTGCACAGTTTGGGATAAATTATTGTATGGATTAAGCTCAGAAGAACTGATGACAAGCTAGCAAAGTGCCAGCCCATCTGCCTATAGTGCCGATTGGTCTTTATGCCTCCACGCGCTTATATACCAAATAACGATTTGAAATTTCCACAACACTATGGAGACAACAACAATAACACAACCTCATTGTTAATAATTCTGAGAAGTGCCCAGCAAGTTTTCAACTTTTTTTTGCATCATAGCATTTTCAAATTTCTTTGCTACAAGTATGTTTTCTGCAACTTTTGGTGTACATAACCCTAGTTATTGCAGTCACTTGTTGATGCTGCAACCTCTGAAGTCGATGTGGATAAGGATGCCAATGCGAAAGATGAATCAGTTAATGCTATTGAGAAGGTATGACATATCCAACACATTTGGGACATTTTTTGCCCGTCCTTCTGATTTGGGTTCTCTGTAAACTGTGACACTGAAGGTTGATTAGTTTAATCTGCGTTTTCTGTACTTGTTACTAAATAGCAAGGTCTGTTCAAAACCAGATATTGTGATATACCCTGCCATGAAAATCAATTTTGCTTTCCGATTAATGCTTCGGGGATTATTGAAACGCAAAATTTTAACATTGCACTATAATCTTGTTTGGTTCTGGAGCGACGTACTACACAACCTACGTCAATTAAAATGTGTTACTCTATGTAAAACTCCTAACTACCCTGTTACTGACATGCGTAGCAATCTTCTTGCTCTGCTCATAGCCCAGTTGTAAAGCTTATTGGTAGGTCCATGACTTGAATTGATCCATAAACGCTACTTGATGATGGCAAGGCTTTGATAAGCCTTAAATAGTTACCACTACCTAAGCAATATAATATCAATATAAGCTAAGCCCCCCGATTATAACACATGTAATCAACATAAGGTACATATTTAACACTAAGTTCAATGATTATCCTCGAGTGTGCAGCTTAACTTTGCAGTTTTACTAGATCTAAATATCCGTGTCCCTAAATTCGATCTCTATTGTATAACATAACACAGTCTGCTGTGTTTTTTTTTTTTGTTTTTTGTTTTTTGTTTTTTGTTTTTTGTTTTTTTTATTTTTGATTTTTGATTTTTGTTTTTTTTGCCTTTACTATGGCTTGTTCGATTTCTGTCTAAAATTTGCCCCACTTTTGTGCGTGAAAGTAAACTTTTGTGGAGGATAAACTTTAGCCAACTCTAAGCTAACATAAATTACAATTCCATGTAACTGAAAATTTTTAAATAGTATGATCATCTGGCAAGCAGCAACCCTCAGGGCTCGAAGCAGCAGAAGACGTAAACAAACTGATCAAACCCCCACAGAAAACTTATCAACGAGTCGATTGAAATCCTATAAATTATTTCTCAGCGAGAAGAATTGAAAAAAAAAAAAAAAAAAAAAAAACCGGAAACAGTCACAGACATGTGGAACAGAGACGGAAATCCTCATCTCGCCTCATTATTCCGTTTGCAATCCTTTTTATTTATTTATTTTTTAGAAAAAAAATTATTTTTACCCACTAAAATTATTTAAATGTACACTGGAATTTCATTGTTGTCATGATAATATTTAGAAGCAAATATAGGTGGCAATTTGAGTGAATAGGAGGAGTTCGGTGCGTTGGGTCAACTCTGGCTGCATCGGTCATAGATCAAAGATCGATCTTGTTTAACAACATAATTAAAGGTTAAGCATGGGACTAAATTATATCATTGTATTTTGGAGGCCTTTATTATTTCTAACCAACACCGCGACAAGGCTCCGTTTCGCTCCAGCTGTGAATAATTTCTTTGCAGCTCATTCGCAAGGTACAATTTCTTCTTACTCTACGATCGAGATCCTGAAGTGATTCTTCTTTTTCGAAATCTTCCGCTGATATTTGATTCATCGCGAGGTCTTCACCTCGTTCCCATGCCCGTTCGACCTCTTTTGGATCTTTAAAATCGGTGGAATAGAAACCCCATGCCCGTTCTCTGTTTCCGGGGTCATGAGCCCGGATCTAGGGCCCTTCGCCCTTGTAATCGTGGATTCATCATGTTTTATTGTTGATTTGGGCGACAATATATCCTCCCTTTTTTCCTTTTCGATGTTTCAGATCTGGCCAGCCAATTAGAGTTGTATATAATGAAACCCTAACGTGCAGTTTGGTGGCGTTGATTCCTCAAATATTTCCTCTGTCCGGTGCTTATTTGCCTCTGTAAGGTGACGAGATGAGTAATAGGGCGGGGCAAACGTCATACCGTGATCGGACGCAGGAGTTCCTTAAGGCAGTCGAGAATTGCAAGAAGTCCTCGTCTATTCTAGATGGACCGAGCAGCAGCACTGCGCCTTACTTGGAAGGACCTAAATCAGCAGCTTCCATTCAGTCGGAGTTTAGCAGGAGGGCTTCGCAAATTGGACTTGGCATCCATCAGACTTCACAGAAACTTTCTAAGCTTGCAAAATGTAAGAAACTGGTTACACAATTGCATCTCATTTCTCACTTTATTTTCCCAGTAAATAAGTAACTAGTTATAATTGCTTCTTATTTTTTGTTACTTTTGTTTTTTCAAGTTAAATTTGAAAATCGTCATCTCATGGGTTTTGATATGATAGTTCGTTGCTAACATAAGATCCTTGATTAGTTCATTTCTACATATCATATATTAACGTCTCCCTTAGATATGGGTTCACTTTTAACCATATCTCTTTTTTTACATACCCATGTCTTGTGTTTGTGTTGTGAACTACACATAAAATAATACATTTTAATTATTTGATAATCAATTCGAAGAATGTTGTAGTAATCTTTATTACCCATCTTGAACTAACAAGGTGATGTTGCACTTGTCTGATCTTTGTTAAAATCCAAATTTATCCAAGTTAAATAAAATGATATAGATATTTGGAAATTAACAAAATAAATCTGTCTGATTGACCCCTATCTTATAATGTTCGTGTTTTCTTTTATTTGTTAACTTTCTTATTTCTTTATTATGGAATTTCCAGAATCCGAAATTATAATCCCTACCTGATTTTGTTTGTTATACCATCACCTCTCACTAGCTTTATATGGTCAAATCAAACAGTATATATCTACTATCCAGTGTACTGTCCAAGATATATTTTATATCCAATGGTAGTGTTAAAAAGTTCTCAATTCAATATGTTATTGTTCATCTTGTTTTTATGATCGGAATCTAAACTCCAAATCTGGAAAGTTGTTTTCCTAATAATTTAAACTACTGTACAAATTACAAGAAAGTTGTTTCTTGATAACAGATGTAATTAAACTAACCAACCAAGTATCTTAAAAACCTTGAACAAATTAGTCATGGCAATTCTTATATATAATACGTTGCTTTGTGTTGTTGTGTTGCTAGTGCTGCCTTTCAAAGGAAGATGATAATTAGGTATTTATTTGTATCTAAAGAGTGTTTTTCATTTTTCCTATCCAACAAATATGCTTGACTTGCATGGACATGCATATCCTTCTTAGCTCATATTCCAGTTTGTATCAAGCATGCCAATATATAATTTATAGTATAGAGAATTGTAATGCCATTAAATGTTGATTAAAATATTAAATGGAATCTATGAGCTTAAAGCTCATGCATAGGCTTTTTACTATATTTTCGTTGGATGGTGTAATTGTATCAAATTATCAATTTTAGTTTACTGAGTTTGTTTAATAGTTTGTCTAAAAGTGATCTTATTGCTCACTATTCAAGTTAGGGAAAGAAAGGAGAACTTACTCCTGTGCCCACTATGTTATCAAGATTATAGTTATATATTTTAATTTATATGCATTTGTAGCCTGAAACTGACTAAACAAACTTAAGTCTCTCAAGCCTTCACATCAATCAAGTGTTTGGAGTAAGTTTATAGGTTTTGGAATACTGATGGTTGTGACAGTACACTTTAACCAAGTGTTTGGATCTGAGCTTATACGTTCTGAAATGCCAGTGACAGTGAAAGTTTCATGCAGTTGTCTGTAAATAGTTTGTGCTTTGTACTTTGTCTTGTTCATGATTTAGAAACTCAAAAGAGTTAAACTTGCCTATGCCGGAAAATCTCGCTGTACTGATTTTATGAAGATAAAAAGTTCGACCTTAATTTTAGTCTAATTGTGTGAATCATAATAGGCATTAGTAAATGTTTCATGGACACACCTTATCTAAACCTCTTGTAATGTGTTTTGATGATGATGTTGAACCTAATGCTGCAGTTGATCAGCAGACTACATTGATTCTAACAGGCATTAGCAAATGCTCACATTAGTATTGTTTGTTAAACTTATGGGGTGGTAACATTGACTCACCATAACTGGCCTCTGTGAATTTTATACATTAGCATAATCAAGGTTAGATGACTAGTCTTTTCCCTAGTTAAATTTGGCCATCACAGTCTAAAACTGTTTCTTTGCTTCAGTGGCAAAAAGGACATCAGTTTTTGATGACCCTACTATAGAGATTCAAGAATTAACGTCAGTTATCAAGAAGGATATTACTGCTTTAAATAGCGCAGTTGTAGACCTGCAACTCCTCTGTAGTTTGCAGAATGAAAGTGGAAATTTGTCTAGGGATACTACCAATCACTCTACTACTGTTGTTGATAACTTGAAGAATCGCTTGATGAGCACTACAAAGGAGTTCAAAGAAGTTTTAACCATGAGAACTGAGGTAGACTAATCCATACCTTATATATATGACTTCATGGTGATGCACTAGATTTTTATGCATTACCAGAAATCCTTACCTGCAATATCTTTTAAAAAAAATTATTTTCTGTTCTTTACAGAACTTGAAAGTTCATGAGAGTAGAAGGCAGTTATTTTCTTCATCGGCATCAAAGGAAGCAGCTAATCCTTTCCTTAGACAACGACCACTTGTTTCTAAAGGAAGTAATGAGTCTTCTGCTCCCCCAGCACCATGGGAAAATGGCTCAACATCTTCATCTCCTTTGTTTCCAAGGTAACATCTGAAAGTCTCAGAGCTTCCTGGACTTAGTTACGAGTCTAATCCCTTGTTTTACACTGTTTGTTGTTGATTTACTGGGTAATACGTGTCATTCTGTGATTGTACCTTAGACAAGTCATTACCAATGAAGTCTGGCTAAAAATGTTTGTTTCTACCATTTTCTGGAATGAAGTATTTCCTCTTACTCTTTCATGTTCTAAGTTGTAAACTTCAGTTTAGTATGTACTTTGCCTATGAAAATAGTTAGTTTAGTGGAATTTACTTTATGCTGTAAAAATAGTCTCAGGAATTCTTGATGTGGTCTACAAAATTTTACCCATGTGTCGATCTGCTTCCATCTAATATTGATTCTTCTTGGTTGACAGGAGGAAATCAAATGGGGACCCATCGTCTACTCAGCCTTTGATACCGCAGCAGCAGCAGCAGCAGCAAGAAATCGTTCCATTGCAGGACAGTTACATGCAGAGTAGAGCAGAAGCTCTTCAAAGTGTTGAGTCAACAATTCATGAATTGAGCAACATCTTTACACAACTGGCTACTATGGTTTCACAGCAGGGAGAGCTAGCAATCAGGTTTTTTTTTTTTTTGTTATCATTATTTTGCTAATGTTTTCTTTGTCCATTGAAGATTCTATACCTAACATATCAATGAGGAATATGAATCATGAAGCTAAGATGTCATGATTCATGTAAAAACATTCTTGTTTGAACAATTCAGGATCAAAAACACGTTTCAAATGTATTTACTAGATTCTTGCATTGGCAACATAAAATTTCCCCTTCATGAAAATAGCCTCAGCTGGTAAGGTGAAGGTGCTCTTCCTAAAAGCTTGCATTTACCAACTTTGCTACTTGGGCTTATATTCAAGTATCTGACACGAGTATGGATCTAGAAGTGGGACATGTTATATTTTCTAAGCGATGACACAAGTACTTGGCAGAAAGAAAAGGGTCTAATTTTGTACATGCACACAACAAAAATTTGGAAGTGGTTGGAGAATGGTAGGTGCAAGAAGATGGAGCAACATGTGCAACCATGGTGGAAATGACAGTAGGGCGGGTGTATCTCGTCTTCCTCTAAAGCTTGTCATTGCTTCTTCCTTTTTGGAACACAGAAGCACTGTTGTTTTTTCCTTGTTGAGACACAATAGTGGCGGACTGCTTCTGTGAGGTCTTCCTTCCACCTTCAAGATGCAATGCATCATCTATCACACCCTTGTCTTCTTGTTTGATACGCATCTCATCACTTGCAAACCAGCAAACCTTCATCTTCCTCTTCATGCAGCTCTTCTTCTCCCTTCTGCCTTGGAGATGTGGGAACAGAGGAAATTCTCCTCCGTTTTTCCTCTTCTTTCACTTCTTCCTCTTTCCTTCCTTCTCCACTTCTTCTCCTTTTCTTCCCCTCCTGCTCCTCTGTTTCTTCCTTAACTGGATTTCCTTCAGAAATAGGTGAGTCTGGCTCGTTGGACATATGTTGTTCCCATACTCATTTTGCATCAATGCAAGTACCTGAAGGGGAAATGGTCTGAGCATCATAAGTTATCCATAGTGTTGGAAAAGATTTTTGTTGGTCATTTTATATTAAGATCCTGTTCATTTTTTAACAGAATCCTGACATAGTGGGACAAAAAGATTTTAAAAACAGAAGCATATACATCTATATTACAATGAAGTGACTTCATCTCCTTATAATGACAAATCTCTATTCCTTGTTGAGGGCGTACCTTTCTTCTCTAATTCCTCAACATGATCAATAGTGAGTTTCTTGAACCCCAAATTATCTTCGTTTTTCGTTTTTATTTATCTTCAATTTTTAATTCCCATGATTATCCAGTGTAAATAACTCATATAGATAAAGGTGTTTCCATATTGTACATGGCAATTTATTATATTTGTAGAAGACCTAATAATATAATTTACTACAAAGAAAGAAGAATAAAATAGATTAACTTATGCATATTTTGTTTTAATAGTAGCATTATTGCGTTCATTTTAATTGGAAACCTAACATAGATAACATAGAATAAGTTAAGAATAATGTAAATGAAATGAAAAATTGTGTTCCTTCGACCATTCCACCTCAGTCTTATTTCTTTCATGGGAGATGTGCTTCCAAATCTGAGATAGAAAATTAACTTTATTTCTGTAAAATATGCAAAAGAACTGAACACATTTTAAATTTTCTTATGATGGGATAGCATTCATTTCCTTTTCTATTATCCTTTTTCTCTCTTCTCTTGGTTATCTAAATGATCGTTTGCTCCAATTAAAAAAAAACTTCCCCTTGATCAGCTAGTGTATATTCTTATTTTGATTGAATACCTGTGTTTGGAGAATTACGTCTAGGAAGTAGGAACTACATATTGAATCATTTACAGATTCTCACATATTGAATCATTTATGGACTCTTCACTGGAAAAACTCAACAACCCTTCTTTGTTACATTACATACAGTAGAGAAAAAGAGAACTGAATTAAATGCCTTGTTTACTTGGAAGGAATTGAGGGAGGGTACTATGTCCTAATTTCCTCCTTTTTTCTATCTAAATTAGGCAAAATGAAATGGGAATTTGACGACCTGTTATTGTTTTCACAACTCTTGATTTCCCTCTATCTACAGTTGCCATAAATGAAGAAATTGAAAACCCATTATTTTTTTCTTTTCACAACTTGGATAATTTTCTTTTTGCCTGAAATTGCTTTTTCTTTGACATTTAGTTCCTTGTTAACTTTTCTGTTTTTTATATGTTTCAAAATCAATTTTTTATTTATCATAGTTAACCCTGAACTGCCTTAGCTATCATTAATAGTTTTCATCCCTAGTTTTCACATAGCTGGTAGTATCAAATATCGTTCTGTTTGAAAACAAATGCATGGCTCATGGCAGGATTGATGAGAACATGGATGACACATTAGCCAATGTGGAAGGAGCACAAGGTCAACTGCTTAAGTACCTCAACAGCATATCCTCTAATAGGTGGCTGATGATCAAGATATTCTTTGTTCTTATGTTTTTCCTCATGATCTTTCTGTTTTTTGTTGCGTAATTCCACCTCTTCTTTAGCTGAATTCTCCTGTGCCAGTGATATTCTTTGCACTCCTATCCATTCTTTTTTTCTTTTGCACATTTATATGGTGAGTAGCTATCTACATGTTCTTGTTTGAGAGTGCGTATATTTCCTTGCATGGAGCCTCTAATCTTACTCGGCACAGGATGAAGAGGCCTTGTAGTTAAGTGTCGGGAGTCATGAAAAAAAAAATGGAAATTCAGGACCAAACGAATCAAACTCGCATAGAATTATATTCAAATGTGATCCAACAATTGGAATTCTTGTGATAACTATTCTTTCACATACAAGAGAAAGACCTTATTGTTCGTTACTCTGATAAAAAAACATTGGCATGAGCTATGTGGATATTTATCTATTTGTTGTGTTCTATGGTCAACACGAATTGATCTCCCACCTTCCTCATGACCCCAATTCTTCCCTACGTACATAGTTGTTTAATGGCTAAAGTCTATAGGGACATTGGTTGCACTGTCTTGTTAGCCATAGCCTTTTTTATGTCTCCCTTGATCTAATCACAACTATTTATCTGAACACGACTGACATGGTCTCTTTACCTACTATTGCTCAATAGATGAAGGAGATCTAATTGTCCTTCTAGTCATGCGTGAATCAGTTTATTTTGCAACTGATTGAGCAAAAAATATATATATTTATATACCACTGTTTGATATGTTCATCAACGTCTTTCAAATTTTTTTTTTATAAAATATATCTTAATTTGATATGCTCAAACCGACACAAATTCCATGACACTTTCCATATTTTCTAAGGTTGTGTCTTGAACATATAGCAATCTATCGTACAGCAACCTACATATAGCAATATATGTAGGATCTATAAAAATAAAAATAATTTGGTTCAGCTTAATGTGAAATAGTTGCTCATTTATGTTTATTTAATATGTAAATATAATTCAAATAAACAGGTTTGAGAATTAACAAATTATTAGGGGTGCTTGGTAGGCGGGTTTAGGAGACAAGAATGAGAATGAAATCTACTTTATTTCCATTTCTAATGCTTATTAGACAAGAATCGGAATTAAAATATGAGTTTAATACTCCTAATTTCATAATCCAATCCCCCTAAATTATTATTAAATTTATTTT
>JBAMIE010204046.1:0-10821 GCA_037177295.1 Kaempferia parviflora
TAGAGGTTCATGCTGATCATTCTGGTATTTTTTTGCATCAATATAAGTACACACAAGATTTGCTTCATTTAGCTGGTCTCCAAGATGCTTCTACTGTAACTACTCCACTTGATGTAAACACAAAGTACCGTTGTGAGGAGGGTAATCTTCTTTCTGATCTTACTATATTTTAACAATTGGTGGGCTGCTTGAACTATTTGACTGTTACTCAGATATTTCCTTTGTTGTTCAATAAGTTAGCCAATTCATGATAAATCCCCATCATCTACATTTAGTTGTTGTTCATCGAATCATTCGATATCTTCGTGGGACGCATTGTCGTGGATCGTTTTTTTCCAATTAGTTTTCCTCTTCATCTTGTTGCCTATAGTAACGCTGATTGGGCTGAATGTTCTGATACATTGATCTATCACGGGTTGGTGTATGTTTCTCGATGATTCCTTGATTTCTTGGAAGAGCAAGAAGCAAGATCGTGTTTCTAAATCTTCTATGGAGTCCGAATACCGTGTTATGTCTACTGCTTGTTCTGAGATTGTTTGGCTTCGTGGTCTTCTAGCTGAGCTTGGTTTTTCTTAGTCTACTCCTACTCCGCTTCATGCTGATAACACTAGTGTCATTCTGATTGTTGCTAATCCTGTTTATCGTGAGCATACTACGCATATTGAAGTGGATTGTCACTTTATTCCCGAAGCTTTCGACACTCATATTATTTCTCTTCCTCATATTTCCACTAACCTTCATATAACTGATATATTTACCAAGGCTTTGACACGACAATGTCATCAATTTCTAGTGGGCAAATTGATGCTTCTTGATCAACATCAATTTGAGGGGGGATGATAGCATATATGATAACATATATCAAGACTTAATTATGACAACATATATCAATGATGAAGCATATATGACAGTATATATCAAGCCTTAATTAATAGCTATAAATATAGTATAGCTATAACTTGCTTAGCTATAAATATATTGTAATTAATAGCATAGCTATACTTTCCCGATTTAGATAGATTGATTTATATAGGTCACTAGAAATCAGCCTGGATTTATGGCTGGAAATATGTTTTGTAATTTTCTGTAAATTAATGAGAACTCTCATAGGGAGACCATTCAATCCATTTAACAGAAAGGCCCTCACAAGAATTGGTTCAGAGGAACCTTAGATGATCAAGGCCTAGGAAGACATTCACAATGACGTTGTTGGCCAGCGACCATAAAGAACGAAAGTGGAGGGTTCATGTCCAAACAAGCTTCTTGCCGAGGCTCATTGCCACAAGTAGTTAGGCATGGAGTATCAAGAAACTGAAAGCGAAAGAGAGATACTTGGTATTATCTAATTCTTGTAGAGTTGTAGGACTTGTTCGAGGGTGACTAGGGAAGATGGAGCGTAGGAGGCTATGCAAGGAAGAAGGCAGATTCTCCTTTGGTGGCTGTGGAAATGAGGGAGTGTTCAACAACAACAACAACAACACAATGGTGATGAGAGCTTGCATGTGCAGTGGTGTATGTGAATAGAGGAGGAAAACAATGACTACAGTGACAGTGCATGAGACAACACGACAGGGATGATGGTGGAGATATTGCATACAAATGAGGAGAGGGAATGAAATAGGTTTGTTTTATTACATGGTGGTATAAAATAATTGGGTTTTACAAAAAAATATATCCATCATTTAGTAGATTATACAAATTGTTTTTTTTTTAAGTTTTAAATAACATAATACTGTGGGGGACTTATATGGATTAACCATTATTTGGATAAGAGTTAGAATATCTTTACATTTGTTTGCTTTTGCAGATGTTTGATGGAAAACATTGATTAAAAGTGTCTTTTTAGACGTATAGTGATGGATTGATTTGGCAATTCTATTTAGGCATTAGGTACAGGTGAAAAGTATGTTTCATCGGTTGTGTTGCTTTCGAAATCCTTTGGACTTGTCATTGTTTCCTTTCTTGGCATTGTAATTTGAACTAATTTGGATGATTTCCTGAGAGCTCAAATTACATACGACAAAATTATCTTAAAGAAACATTGAAGTTTTATTATCAGTCATGGATGATAATTTCATGGATTGGCACGGAAAGAGAGAGATGAAAATGAAGTTGTGAAGAATTATTACACCTAAGTTTTCAATCATTCATTAAAAGGGCAGCCCGGTGCACGAAGCTTCCGCCAATGCGGGATCCCGGATAAGGATTGGACCACATTGGTCTATTGTAGGTAGCCTTACTCTAACTGCAAGAGGTTGTTTCCGCGACTTGAACTCGTGCCATAAGGTCACACAGTAATAACTTTACCATTGCGCTAAGGCTCCCCTCCCCTTCATTGTAACAAGGATTGTTGCACATTCAATTTTATATGTGGGCACATGACATGCCAATAAGAAATTCTAGTGAATCTCGATTGTGACATTTTGTTTGTTTGGTTTTGCCATTATGTGCTCATAGGTTTTGACATTTTTTCTAGATTAGCACGTTCTTAAGAAGTTTTTCTTTTTCTTTTTCTACTTTTCCTATTGACTTGTTCATATAGATGATGACATAGTAAGAGATAGAGCCCAATGGCGTAGGAGGATCCATATAGCCGACCCCTCACGTAGTGGGATAAGATTTGGTTGTATTTGTTACTATTGTTGTTATTGGCTTGTTCAATTGATGCGGATAATCTTTGAATCATTAATTTTGGAAGGCACATCTTCATGTCATAGTTTCATGATATTTTTGTTTCTCAATCATGTTAGGGACTCTCTTGTTTTCAAAAATGAGCAAAGTACGTTCTGAAATGGCATCTACTGAAATGTGGAAGGTATGTAAAAATATCAACTACTACTTAATTCTGCACATTGGCTTGGTTTATCATACTGTCTAACGAGCAAAGAGGTACATATAGGTTTCAAAAATTGGAAGTGTGAGTACAGGTATTGAGAAACAGAAAATTGATATTGTTAAAGCCTAAATCTTATCGTTTATTATTGAAACATAAACTGTTGTTAGTTCATCTTTTTGTCTTCTTCAAATTATGATACATTAATGATATAAAAATTGATTAATTGCTAAAATGTGTTTGTGATAATTTTATACTTTCGTAGAAATTTTCTCTTACGTTAGATTTTTTCCATATTTTATTTTATTCTAATGACTGGTTATGATTCCAACAATATAATATGCTTATATATAGCTGTTATCAACAATATTTTATTGTATTATCCTTTTCCCAGATTCTGTTCTGGTGACAATGAGAACAGTTAGGCAATCGTGTTTTCAGAATGAGTACTAAATGCACAAATTTCGAACAGTGATTTGTGAACTATATATTAAATTATGAACTTTTACTGAATGAATTTTCTTACCCATCCATTTGATCAAATGAGCTTTAATAGTTGCTTATCTTTGCTACCTGTAAAATGGCATTTCGCTTCAATCTCACTCAAAGATTACTATATACTTGATAATTTATTCAGGTTGCAAGTTTGGCAGCTGTCAGTGTTCTATCCTTCACATCGTCTGCTTTTCTAGCCCTTTCTACTACTGTACCAGTATGTTATTGATAATTGCTAAGTTTTTCTATTAAGTGCAACTGACATCCATTTTACACTAGCATTTTACATATTTCTTTGCAGTTGGAGATGCTTTCGCATTGGCCTCCACAACATTCAGATCACCTAATCAGTTCAATTTTTATTTTTCTCTACTATTTTATAGGTATGCACCTTTCGGATGAAAAGTAGAAATGAAACATATAAAATTAACACTAACATATGCATGTGGACCCATGCTTATCAGCTTTATCGTATATCTTTATTAAAGTCAAATGGATATTTGTGATAGGCCTTCTTTGTTAATGTTTGTGTGCCACACAGGTGTTTTTTGGTTGCTAACAATTCCTTTGGTTAGTAGTCAGATTTACTATATGACGACTTACCAGACTTTGGGTGTGTGTTCATGATTTTGCTTACCAACTCGGATGTAGGGTTTACATTATCAAACATTAATCAATAATAACATGATATGAGCACCCCACACCAGTTTAAACATGAATTGCAAAATCAGATCCTGGAAGTGACACCACAAAATATGACTTGGCAAGATGAAACGTTGACACTAATCCTTTTTTGTCAAATAAATTATTCTTTTTTTTTTTTTACTTCATAGTTCGTATGTGGCAAAAGGCGAATTCACTAAGCGACAAATAGTTCATATGAACTATGAAGGCCTACATATTAATAAAGATTAACTAATTTTAGATCATATATATATATTTTATTGTAAAAAATAATGCCAACATAATCACGAAGCGACATGAACTGTCAGGTCCCATTTGCTTCCTTATTTATCTTGTCATTGCAAATGATATTCTAAAATTTCTTACAGGTTCATCAGTGCCTTCAGGCTTTGTCTTATGGGTCATGAGAGATATGCCGCCTCCACATGTAGCTTATACTCATAGACCATCACAGTCTACGGTTGTAACTTTCATAAGAGAGCGAAATTCAGCTTCTCAAAATCCACAATGGAGGGATACTGTAACATCTTCACAGAATAAGGTGAGACCAGAATCTATGGACCTTTTCTTTTCTTTTTAGTGCATTGATGTAAAATTCCATTGAATTTCTGAACTTCCTCTTCTTCAGTAATTATATAATCACACTAGTTATCAATCTCTTCAATAAGTCCAAGCTAATCTTCTGTTTGATCGTTCACTGTTAGACTTTCAGTTACAGTAACAGATGCATCTTTTCTTTCTCCTTGCATAGAAAGGATAAGATTCATGGAATAGCTTAATGATGACAATTTATTTTCTTTTTTCCCTTAAAACTCTACTCCTATGTTATTTGAAACTCCAACACAACTCTTAACCTGTCTTGATGTTTGTGGCCAGCGATTCTTAGGATTTGTTTACAGCATCTGCGCTTTGTCATTGCAGTGTCTTAAAGCAAGTCCCATATAAGATGTTCACTCCCATACTAGGTTTATTAGAAACAGTGGAGGATTTCTTTCACCAGTCACCATCCTCGGAGAAAAAGCGACAAAGGTGGCTTCCAACACTTGACCATTCATACAAACTGATCTTCTGCTCGCTTCAATGAAATGGGAAACCCATTTAGATCTCCAACTCCATGGCAAATTGGGTGAGATGGTATGATCAGCTTCATTAGATTTGTACATAAATAATGGTCAGTCCAGTTTTTGCAAATAGTGGTAATCTATTGTTGCTAGAGTAACTTTTTTTTTTTTTTGGGTCCCTGTTTTTTTTTTTCTTTTTGTAAAAAAAATATACACATTGTTTCACTTCGATCCAATTACTTTAATGCTTTGGTCCTTTTCTACTTGTGCTATTTTGGTAGGGTGTAAACTAGTCGTGGGCTATTCGGGTCTCAGTTTTAAAAAAAGTGCATTCGAGCTCATTCAATTAAGTTAATGAGCCGAACTAGAGTTTAGCGGTATTTGATTCGTGAGCTTGCGAATATGTTTGTCATATATATGTGAGTTGAGTTTGAATTAAGCTTATTTAACTTTTAAATCAATCATTTTCGAACTACGCTCAAACTAAACTCATTTAACTACTAAATGTGTCATTTTCGAACTGAGCATGAGTCGTTTGTAAATTATTTAATTTTATTATGAACCGAGTTTGAGCTTAAGAATTATAACTTAAACTCTAGTTGAACTCAAAGTTCGAGCCTCTTAATGTTTCGCTCGGTTCACCGATTACCCCCTATCCTTGATTGTGTAATAATTTTGATAAAATAGCAATAGTTGGGGGAGAAATTCTGAGTTATTTTTTTTCTTCAGTTAACTTCAATTTAACGTTTGAACTTTTTTTATAAAAGCTTCAGATATAATAGTATATATTATAAACGATCCTCACATTTGCAGCCTTTGCTGATCATTTCTACGGTTTAATCTTGTTTCTTAAATTGAAAATAATTTTGTCTAGGCATTTAGATGTCGAGATTGTAATCAACCACATCACCTGGTGGATAGAAAGATCGAAAGACCAATTAGCTCAAAATATCAAAATAGTAATCTGTCAAACATTTTTTTTTTAAAAAAAATATTATTTAAAATGTTCATTTGATTGAAGAATCACATTTTGTCATGATTTACAAAAGAATCAATCAATAATTTAATTTGTTCCATTCTAATCCATTTTAAATTAATTACAAGCAAAACTTTCTCTTGATTTAACACCAAAAACAACAATTACTTAAAACACAATTTGTCCTTCACGACCATCAAATCAAAGACCAATAACTGTTCTAAATTTTTACCACGTTCGTAGTTCCATCAATAATCGTTCTAACTGTGTTTTAATTGATATAAGATTTCTAACTTGTCGAATTAACTAATTCTCAGATCTGATCTATAAAAGTTTACTATTGGTCATTAGGATAAATTAAAAAGTGCTCATAGAGCCTACTTCTTACTAAAGGAAAAATTTCTTACAGTACGTGCCGTAGCTAAGTTCGAACATTAAATCTCTTAATTTTTCATAACCATTGCGCCGACGTGTTATTAAAACAAAAAGAGGTGCAACATGAGGACTTTTCAGAGGTTACCTATTTTAGTACTGTTCTCGCCGAAATACGCTTAACTTTGGAGTTCTCATGGGAAAAAAAATAAAAATACAAAAATAATTGTTCTAAAAATACCCCACGGATTAGCACAATTGATACTTGCTTGTGACAAAAGGCGAATCGCTCGCCCCCAGCGCCCCCGCCGACCCGTCCTAGAGCCAACACGGAGGAGGTAAACCACGGATGACTACTAGCCATAAGTACAAATGGTCAAGACATGAGGGATGTATATGCTCGGGAGGAGGTGGTCAATTGATACTTGCTTGTGCGTTTACTGCAAAAGGTCTTGGGATCAATTTTCAACTAGTACAAAATACCTCATTGAGTATCTAATCTCTCTCATACAAAGTGATATTGTGTTAGGGCAAAATGCCCTTCTGATTTACCACCTATATCTTCCTTACCGTAGGGTGAACAATATTAGTCCTCTTAGAGTGAGTAATATCACCTTTTATTTCAATAATTGTTCAAAAATGTTTTCAAGGATTGACATAGTTGGTATCGTTGCTCCAATAATTTTAGGATTAATTTTCAATTAGTAGTATAAAATACTTTACTGGATTCTTAATCTTCTCCTGCAAAGCACGCTGTGCTAAGGCAAATACCCGTTTCCGGTCAAAACCACCCCATGAGGCCAGCTAAAGTTAGGTATTTATGACTTAAATAAATTAGGAAAGTTTAAATAAACAGTACGTAGACATACTATAAGCATGCGAAATACAGAATCTGTACTTTGGTCGTTGTTGAAGGAGAGTAGGCAGAGCAGATTCTGGTCTATAATACCTCATCTTCTGGTTCAAATTAGGAGGATCATTAGATAAGATTAGGATGAACTAATATATAGATCCTTATCCGATCCAAACCCTCCTATTATGAACCAGGAGAGAATCAGAAATTACGGACCGGAGAATCTGCTGGAGTAGACAAGGGACTTCATATTACTCTTTAGGAAGTGAAATATCCTAGCAAGAATGGGTCCAGTCAACATACCCCAATTTTCAGTCTCTGCCAGTGAGTGTAGAAACAAGATCAGGAAAGATATCAGATTCGCAACATAAATCCTCAAATGAGCAATCAAGCTTCTCATTCATCAGTATAACCTCCCCTGTTTCAGAGTCTTCATCACTATCCCCCAATGAGCAATCGAGCTCTTTGGTAGTTTGTCAAACAAGTGAGAAAGCTTTAGGTAAGTATCTGAAAACTGAGACAAATGAAGAATAGTTCTGTAGTTTTACTATACACATTAGCCTTTACTCGATAAATTATCCTTTTACTACAACAATATGAAATTCACTTCCTATTTTCCTTGTACATTTCAGCCTTCTCTAGAATAAGGCTATGAATTCAATGTTACATCAAAGTATTTATTTATGCAGCCATGTAGAAAACTTCAATGCGCTCAAACCATAAGACCATTCCATCTCCATTCAGCAAGCAATTCATTTCCGAGGGCGGTCGGCGGTCTTTCGAACCTTGCGTTTATGCTCAACTTCAATGGTGATCGACAATCTGAGGTTCTAGTCAATCCGTTCAAGGTTGTATTTAACAACCCCCTCAAGAGAGTTTTTGAACTCACTCTCGGGAAGGCACTTGAGTTTTTCGATAGCCACTTCAGCTTTCTGCTTTGCTAGCTCTTGAGCCATCCTGAGCCCACCACTTTGATGAATCAGCTCGATTGCGGTATCGAATGAACCATTTTCACTGAACTCGGAGTCGATGATTTTTCTTAGTTTTGGTTCCTTTTCCAGAGCAAAAATAACTGGGGCGGTCAGATTCCCTTTTGATAAGTCACTGCAAGCAGGTTTCCCTAACTGTTCTGTTGACTGGGTGAAATCCAAGATGTCATCGACTATCTGGAATGAAAGACCGAGGTTCTTCCCATATTCATACATTCGTTCACCTATATCAACGTTGACACCGCTGAATATCGATGCAGACTTGGAGCTTGCGGCAACTAAAGATGCGGTCTTGTAGTAGCTCTTGAGTAGGTAGTCTTCAAGAGTTGCATCACAGTTGAAGAGGCTCGATGCTTGTTTTATTTCTCCGCTCGCGAAGTCCTTGATAACCTGCCACAAGGCAAAAACTATACAAAATAATTACTTATGAAGATTCTAATAAAGAAAGAAAGAAAAAGTAACAAACCTGACTAATGAGCTTTATCACTTCAATGTTTTCAAGATTTGCAAGGTACCAAGACGATTGTGCGAACATGAAATCTCCGGCTAGGACAGCCACTCGAGTCCCATAAATTTGATGAACGGTTTCTTTCCCTAAAACAAAACGGTTCTAAGGAAAATTCATGTTTCTACATCAACAAATTTCATGTCCCTAATTACTAGTGCAACTCATGCTTATGCAAATATTTCAGACGATTATTAACTCGGAACATATAACATAATGAGCCAAGTGAAGCCTAAACCAACCAAATTGGGGATTTAAGTTGATTTTCGGGTGATCTCAATCATGAACAATTTGTTTTGTGTAATTGTCTCATTTGTTGCTACATAAGATGTATACCTCTTCGCATCCCGCTGTCATCTATGACATCATCGTGTATTAGACTTGCAGTATGAATCATCTCTATTATCTCTGCCAAACGTCGATGTTGGACAGTTAGTTCCCTGTTTAAAATTAGCAAGACTTCCTTAGTGACACTTTCTCTATCAACCGTTAATAGAACATAAGACAAATAAAATAGCTTACTTCAAGCCAGCTATTTGAGCAGTCGCCCTTGAAACCAGGAAGACTAAAGCTGGTCGAAGCCTCTTTCCACCAGCACCAAATATTTGTTCCGCTGCAGATACGAGAACTGGATTTTCTGCACCAATGAGCTACAAGGAGGCTTAAGTTGAGATTGAGATATATTACCTTGTGCAAAGAAATGAACGAACAAAGTTGCAGAGATTAAAATTAAAACGAAGCAACTGGTTTTCTGAGTTGCATTGTCACAGTATACACAACAAGATTATAATATAGGAGTCGATTGAAAAGCTCGTACAAGTTGACACAAGGAAATCTGAATGATATTGTTAAGAATTTGCCAATCCCCAAAATCTTAGTGTTAGGAAATAAAATTGAGCTAAACTAGAACAGGATCACATTACAAGAAACTACAAGCCAAAGTTCTACAAGATTTACATGTGGATCCATGATGTATGCGTAAATAAGGGCGAGTGGGAAATATCAATGAGGCGAGCCAAGATTCTAATTTATAACCTGAACTACGATACCATATTTTAAGATCTAATTTGGTAACCATTAATTCCAATGACAGAAGGTTTAACTACTAATGGCCCAATTTATAAAATGCATGGTTTAACAATCTTACGATGTATTGATCTCAGGCCCTAAATTCACATTGAAAGATATATTGAATTAAAATAAATAATTGATTGCACACTCGAGTGTTAGATGGGAAAAACAAAATCTAAAATGAATTTCATATAGACAAGTTCATATGAACGAAAGTTTTTTTTGAATTAGCAAAAAAAGGGTCTGAGATCTATGAATTCTCCAGAAGGAGCTCATAAAGCGAGAAAAAAAAAATATCTTAGGAACAATAAAAATATCCATCACAATAACTGTATTAAGGAGATATGTCATAGCAAAAATGTGAATACAGCACACATGGATCTTGAGGGTATCCAAAGTCTCTAAATATATCTAGAATATGTTCTTGGAAGGTTCATAATATGAATTCATAATGAAATTTATCATATGGAGATGACCTTAACTTGGCAGTATCAAACTAAATTATCCAAGTAAACATGAGCATATTGTCAAAGAAATGATGTTTCCAAGTGGTCGGGGTTCAACCATGTAGTTTTGATGTGTTTAGTAAAGTGTTCAAATTAGGTTTGATCTATCTTTCTAATCTAATATGTTCATCAAGTGTGTTAGGACTTAGGACTTGGAGCAGTGCACATAGGAGCTTATAGAGCTTGATGACCCGATGCGGTTGAGTTGGTTGGTTTGGGTTCAATGCCTTGACCAGGTACGAGGGACTTGGGAAGGTGAGGAGAAGGGTGACATAAAAAAAGAAGTGTTTGTGCTATGATAAGTACAAACATCTAAAGCAAATATTAAGTCTATTAAACAAAACTAAATCATAAAAACGACTAAAGTTATTTAGTTAGCAACAATAATTTTCAGGAAAGAAAATTTCCACAATAACAAATACAAATTATATCTTTTATTCCGAGTTTCAACATCTTGCTCCAGAAGTCAACGAGCA
>JBAMIE010204055.1:0-10820 GCA_037177295.1 Kaempferia parviflora
ATATTACACATGCAATGCGTGTGCATGCATTGCACTATTACATGAGTTTAGTGTACCCTTACCAAGGTCAATTTATGAGCTTGGAATACTAATTTGCGTGTCGCACATGTATTGCACTATTACATGGGCTTATCGCACTTCTATATGGTTATAAAATTAATATAATACACACGCAATGCATGTGCGCGATCGCTAATTATCATTAAAAACAATTTTAACGTTGATACCAATTAAAATAAAACTATAATCAAACTTTCAATCAAAAATATATTGATCGTGCCTGAATCCGGATAGATGATGTTCGGTAGTACAAAGTTGAGATGGACTGTCTTTATTGATCGTGTCTGAATCCGGGTAGATGACGTTTGAGATGGACTGCTGGTAGACCAAGCATTGACCGGCTGGACACGTGACACTCTGTCCTCCTAGCACCTACGCACACTCGCAGAAACTCCAATAGACATTAGAGACCGGACCAGGAAAGGGGTCTCCGACTCTGGTACTCCGACGCTCAAGTCAGGGGCAACCTCGAACAGAGTGAAAGCTGTAAATGAATAGTAATAACTGTAGTGCATGTACCTGCATCGGAGAAGACCCTTATTTATAACAGGGGTTTATCCATTGACACGTATATTGATGTGTTACCTGTCAAGAGTAAACCGCTTCTGACACTGACACCTTACCTTAACTGGGCAGACCGTGATTGTATAGTTGTAAGTGAGGGTGTGTAGTTTCTATACGGGTGTCAAGAATGGGAACTTCGCTCGCACCCTCTGTACAATGTATCACCTGCGATTCTGACACCCTGATAACTGGCTTACTACGCGCCAAAAGAGTAAGTGGAGTGTTGTCCTTCGCTGAGCCGTCCGCCCGAGTGGCGCTCTGGGTCGTCCATCGCCTCCTTAGAGGACCGGTATGCTGGCCGACCGGGCAGGCCACTAGCCTGGTCAGGTTAGTCGGCTCCTAAGAGGATCGGTATGCAGCCTCAACAGGCCCCAGTCCACCTCTACGTTCACGCTGGCCCTTTATTGACTACGTCCGGACTCCGAGAGGCTCCACCCAGTCTTACCCCATCATATATTAATATTAATAAAAATTGTATATTTTAATTTGATATAACAAAATTTTTTAATATCTAATTTACAACAAATATATTAATTTTATTACAGCTCCCGGATATAAAATTCTTCTTTAATTTATTTATTTTCCTTTTTTGCTCACCCATTTTCTGTCTCCATTAAACAGCCTCTAAATGCCTGCCACGTATCCTTCCCGTGGGACCCATCTGAGCGACAGCTCAACTCGCTATATAAAGGCTCCTCCTGGCTCTTCTTCTTCCCTGCGCCGAAGCCTGCTCTGCTACTCTCTTTCAATACTTGAATGGGGAATGCCGAGCTGCCGGTGGGGATGGAGGACGCCCGGAGGGTTCCGGTTCCTCCGGCGAGGCCGTTCCTAGACACCTTCAAGGATAACCTGAAGGAGACGTTCTTCCCGGACGACCCCCTCCGGCAGTTCCGCCACCAGCCGGCGCCGCGGAAACTCGTCCTGGGCCTCAAATACTTCTTTCCCATCCTCGACTGGGCCCCCACCTACACCTTCTCCTTCTTCAAGTCCGACCTCATCGCCGGCATCACCATTGCCAGCCTCGCCATCCCCCAGGGCATCAGCTAAGCCAAGCTCGCCAACCTCCCTCCCATTCTCGGCCTCTGTAATCACTCGATCCTTGTAAAAATGCAATCTTTTGTTCGTTTTCGATGGATTCGCTAACTAATTTCGCGCCGCCGTCGAAAAAGATTCGAGCTTTGTGCCGCCGCTGGTGTACGCCATGATGGGGAGCTCGCGCGACCTGGCCGTCGGCACGGTGGCCGTCTCGTCTCTCTTGATCGGCTCCATGCTTTCGAAGGAGATCTCCCCGACGGAGGAGCCGTCACTGTACCTGCACGTCGCGTTCACCGCCACCTTTTTCGCCGGCCTCTTCCAAGCCGCCCTCGGCTTGCTCAGGTAGCTTAATTCCCACTCCAATTAACACCGATTTCTTAATCTAATGAACTGAATCACTGAAACCGATTAATTCTCAACTCAACAATCCCCGCAGGCTCGGTTTCATAGTGGACTTCTTGTCGCACGCAACCATAGTGGGGTTCATGGCAGGGGCCGCCACAGTGGTCTGTCTTCAGCAGCTCAAGGGCATCTTCGGCCTCGATCACTTCACCACTGCTACAGATGTAGTCTCTGTCATGAAGTCGGTCTTTTCTCAAGTTCATCAGGTTCGTCGTATTCCTCTTCCCATCCAACTCCAAATCCCCAATTTCGATCTAATATGATCCGTGTTGTCTCTGCCCAATGCCGCAGTGGAGGTGGGAGAGTGCTGTGCTCGGCTGCTGCTTCCTCTTCTTTCTTCTCCTCACCCGTTTCTTCGTAAGTACAGATATCATTAAACTTTGCATTAATTATAGACAAAAGACCACCAAGCCAGCCCATGACTTGCCCATGCAAATTATTGAACCTTGTCTCCTTCTCCCTATCGATTGCCTCCCAGTTCATCTATGCGTGCACGCAACTTGTAATAATTCATAACACTGTGAGATTTCAAATCAGGGAAAGACTCGAGGTTTTCTTGTCGGGGTTTTTTTCCAAAGTTTAAAATTAGAGTTGGCTAGCTACCGACCTACCAAACTAAAATAAAATTTTAATTTACGATTGAACAGAGCAAGAGAAAGCCGAGGTTCTTCTGGGTCTCAGCTGCTGCCCCCTTGACTTCTGTGATTCTTGCGACCCTTCTCGTCTACGTCACTCATGCAGAAAATCATGGCGTCCAAGTGGTGAGCATCCATGCTTTGCGTAATTAGTTTACCTTATTTTTCTTTAATTTCTTGAGGAAGCATGTGAATGATCTTTCGGTGGTGTATAATATAATACACTTGCAGATTGGGCACCTGAAGAAGGGACTGAATCCACCTTCAGTGACGAGCTTGACGTTCACGCCGCCGTATCTTACTGTGGCACTTAAGACCGGCATCGTCACCGGCATAATCGCCCTCGCTGTCAGTACTATACTCTTCTTTACGAGAATGATTATAAATAATCTTAATGTCGATTGTATTCTCTGCTTTTGTATTGAGCAGCTAGCCATGATTACTGTTTGTGGTTGCAGGAAGGGATTGCTGTAGGAAGGAGCTTTGCTATGTTCAAGAATTACCATATCGATGGCAACAAAGAGATGATAGCATTCGGGACGATGAACATTGTGGGATCGTTGACCTCGTGCTACCTAACGACTGGGCCGTTCTCGCGGTCAGCCGTCAACTACAACGCCGGCTGCAAGACGGCGATGTCGAACGTGGTGATGTCGGCGGCGGTGATGGTCACTTTGCTGCTCTTGACCCCGCTGTTTCACTACACCCCTCTGGTCGTCCTCTCGGCCATCATCATGGCCGCCATGCTCGGCCTCATCGACTACGAGGCGGCCATCCACCTGTGGCGCGTCGACAAGGTCGACTTCTGCGTGTGCTTCGGCGCTTACTTGGGCGTCGTCTTCGCCAGCGTCGAGATCGGACTAGTCATTGCCGTGAGTCCAATCACAAAACAAATAGAAATTTTCCAAAATTCTCAAAAAAAAAAAAATCTTAAACTTTTAGATTGATGACTTATTTGTTTTCAGGTGGCTATCTCTTTGCTGAGGGTCTTGCTCTTCATTGCGAGGCCAAGAACTACAGTTCTTGGCCACATCCCCAACTCGATGGCATACCGGAGAGTCGATCAATATCCGATGGCACAGAACATTCCCGGAGTTCTTATCCTCTGCATTGATGCTCCAATCTACTTTGCCAACGCTAGCTACTTGAGAGAGAGGTAAGCATTGATACACACACATACCAATTCAAGTGTTCTTGCTCTGATAAATTCACATCCATTGCTCGATAGGATATCGAGGTGGATTGATGAGGAGATGGACAGCTCCAAGGGGAAGACGAGTTTACAGTACTTGATCTTGGATTTGGGAGGTAATTATACTGAGCTTGAAACTCTACTCCATTCTATAATTTGTTTAAACTTGTTCATGAATTCTGAATTCGATATCTCTGCGACTGTAGCTGTGGGTAGCATCGACACCAGTGGAATTGGTATGATAGAAGAGGTCAAGAAGGTCATCGATAGAATTGGCATCAAGGTGCAAATTAAAGCGTTTGCAATCATCAATTCAGTTATAGTAATGCTGATGCTTTGTGTAACTAACTTGTTTGGTTGCAATAATCAATGTGATCGATCAGCTTGTGTTGGCGAACCCGGGGAGCGAGGTGATGAAGAAGCTGGACTCGTCGAAGGTGCTCGAAGCCATTGGGCACGAGTGGATCTTCCTCACTATCGCGGACGCAGTCGCGGCCTGCGACTTCTTGCTGCACACGTGCAAGCCTGACGATGTGTCCTCCTGCGAGAATTCAGTTTGAGTGATTTGAACCGAAGGAGTCGAGACGGTGAGGTTGGTGCAGGGTGAGGCACAGAATTCGGATAGGAATTGTTTGCGGACTGCAGAATTTTGGTACCAGTCAAAGAGAGAGTTATAGATATGGATGTTGTAGCAGTTATGAAGGTCAAGTTTGGCATGAATCAGGAATGAAGCTCTTTGTGCTGATTGTGCTGTGGCAAAAATAAATAAATAAAATCATTTTATTTGGGATAGATTGTATAGATAGCCAACAAGTTGAGTTTTGTGTAGAAGTTAAAATAATAATAATAATAATAATTAAACTAACAGAACGGATCAAATTATTTTAATTTTAAAATTTTAAAAAAAAATTCCATAAAGTCTAAGTAAATGAATCAATAAATCCTTAATGAATCAATAATTTTTTTATAAATTTGATTAATTGAATTCTTAATAAAATTTATCAATATTTTATGAGTTTGATTTATTAATTTTTATTAAAAAGTATTTGATTAAATTTTTAAAAAATCAATTTATTCAATTTCAATTAATTGAATTCATTTTAACCGTTCAATACTCAGCCTGCAAATTCAACGCCACCTACAAATTTGAAATCAGAAATAATTGTAGTAGACTGGAGCTGAAATTTAGTAGGATAAGGTTACTAATTAAGTTAAAAATAGATGAAAAATAATATAAAAAAACTAATTAGTAATTAAAATAAAAAAAATTGACCAAAAACACACACTGAAATTAAGAGATTCTCAAAAGACATGCATTTTCCAACGCACACTTACTTTTGATTTTATCCCTCCCCACACTACGGAACAACAACCTACACCTAAGTGGTTTTAAAGAGTTTTTGAAACAATAACAATCCTTATGCAAAGAGAGAATTAAAAAAACCTAAAACATGGTGATTATTTGTGGTTACCTATGTCTTGGGGCTTAGTTAGGAACATAACTGCTCTTAAAACACAAAGTATACAAAACATACGCGGCAAAATCTTCTTATATCATAGTTGGAACAAGCTGCTTACTCTTAGAACGTTAAGTTTACATCATGCCAGGCAAATCTTGAATACTATTAAGTACATGTAAACAGCAAGTCCTGAATTGTTTCTTCAAGTCGCCAATCTTGAATACTATTAAGTACATGTAAACAGCAAGTCCTGAATTGTTTCTTCAAGTCGCCGCATTAGCACCAATCTCAGGTCATCGACCTCTGTTCAACAAAAGCATGTTTACCAATGAACATATGGTGTTTAGATAGTAAATGAAGAATGAAACAACTTCGAGATCCTTACCATTGTTGGTTTTTCCTGAACTCTGTTAGAACTGGATATATGTTTTCGAATGCCGTGTAGGTCTCTTCTCTCACCTGGAATAGCATACCAAATTAGTACCAACCAAATCAGCTATGTATGTTGTAGAGATCGATGGATACCTTAGCTCCAGTAATAACAATTTTTCCTGATACGAAAATCAGTAGCACAATCTTTGGCTGCCTCATTCGGTAGATCAGACCAGGGAAGAGCTCTGGTTCATACTGTTCGAAACAATTGCAGTAAGAATATTGAAAACACTAGGAAAGCAATGAGGTTAAAGGTTAATGCACCAAAAAAAAGACAGTGGGATTCCAACGTGTCATCTGGTTTGTCAGTGAATATATCTCTGACTAAAAAGACATGCACAAGAGTTTTCAAATAAGAAACGGATGGTCGTCGAAGGCAACTATGCATTAGCGAAAGGCTACAGAAAGTTGCAGCATACTTTCCTATAATATATGCCATAGTTAAGCTTAATGAGCTCTCAGAAAAATCATTTACTGACACTGCAAAAGGCACCATGAGAATATGCTAGGCCTTCTAGTCTGATCGGAAATTTGACATCACATGAACCCACAATATTCTGGATCTTGAAGTCCTATATTTGACATTAGAATATCACAATGATTAAGAACAACAAAATAACCTCCAAGGAAGTACCCAAAAAATAAAATAAAAATGATGGTCACCTTAAACTTGGCAGGAAAACCAAGCTTCTGAATTATTCTAGCATACTGAAAAAGCCAATGAACAAAGTCAGATATTCTTAAATCCCAATGCAGACATATACTAACCAATAATCAAACAACTATGCAAGCACTGGCCATAGATCATTTAAGATTATATGCATTCACAACTGAAATGATCAGACCTTTCTTGCTGCAAGTTTTGATTGCTGCTCGCTTTTTGCTCCAGTACATACCTACCATGCAGATTTAGAAAGTTAGTGGGTCAGAAACAACCTAAGTGTCAAAGTTTTGTAAATGGAAGGCAACACTAGAACAACAAAGAAGTTCATTTGAATACTGTGCAAGACATCGACATAACACATACAGATATGAAATAAGAGTTTGAGCAGATGGGAACAAGAGGAAGAAGAAATAAATGAAGGTATCTTACTTACCTGTAAATGGCATTGTACTAGGAGGAAGTAAAGTTCATGGCGTCATCCACGGTGGAGGCAAGGATGGGAGAGATAGTACAGGATTTCAGAGTTTAGTGGTGTAGCTTGCAGTGGTGGTGTTCAGTGTTCAGTGTTCACATTGCTAGGAGATGGGAGTGGCTCTTGTCAAAAGAGAGGGAAGGGAGAACACAAGCAAGAGAAGTGGGAAGAATAGGGTTGGGGGCATTGGGGAAATAATACACCTAACATAAGCTATACGTTATACAAGTATCTAACTTATAAACTATAACCCAATCTACGGCTTGTATAACTAATTATAAACTCACAACTTACAAATTATATCTTATAAGCAATTGGTTAAACTCTGTTATAATATCAGTCATAATTACTATTTATTATAAGTTAGGCTATGTAGCATGTAATATATATATATATATATATATATATTATTTTTAGCTAATATTTGATTGATATTAGTATTTAAAATTTGAAGATTAATTGTGTCTTCTAAATTTTGATTGTTTTTTTAATGAGTTCTCATGTCCTCATTTTTAAAAATCACATGTAACACTCCAATCTAGCATACGTATGGCTACTCTTTTTTTGAGTCCAAGTAACATTAATATGTTAAAAAAGAACAAGGTTAGGATAATACTATCTTTAAGATGAATATCCCATGTGCCACTGCAAGGGAAATTTCAGACAGAAGCCTAGGCCTAGCTTGATCTTGGTGGACAACCACAAAGGTGAGCTTTGGTTTGCAGGAAAACTGCCATAGTACGGGAGCTTCCAACCTGAGTAGGCAACCTGAGCAACTGCAGAAAGCAACCTACCCTGGCACATGCATAGAGAGAAGTCTATGCAGCCATGATGAGCAAGCAGTCTGGAACAGGCGGATGCTTATAGTTACAACCAGTCGTTCTGATATTGCATTAAAAATGCATACCTATCCACTTTGATATCCCTCAGATGAAATGTGTGAATTTAACTGCCTGATTAATGTTTCTGAAGTGATTGGCCATTGGCATAACAAAAATTTTTGTTCTCTTGGAGTTTTATCAGAAGCTTACTACTGATGTTCAATCAATTGTATGCTGACAGTGTGGAATTGTAACTTTGCATTTGCATCAATAAACACAACAAACTAGTGCATTCATGACTTGTCACCATTGTATATCTTACATGATAACAATCAAGGTACTAATAATTCTGAATTAATCAAAATACAAGAACAAGGTGTGTTATGTGTATTGGTAAGTATGCAAAAGTTCCAAAGATCACAAATTTCTCTCTGAAGTTCATATTGGCAATTTCCATACCAGCGAAGGAAACCCAAAAAGAAAACAAAGTATCAAAAAGATTTCCTACGCAAAACTTTCCCTCAATTTTTGGAGGAAAGATGAAGGAAAGGAAAAGGCTAGTCCTTACTTTTCCATTATATTGCTTCCATCCAAGTTCGATGGAAACCACACTTTCACATGCAATGAAACTCATATTCAACTTAAAAAATTAAATAAATAAAAACTCAAATCTATTTTTGATTGATTTTTTGTATATTTTTGACAAATAAAATTTAAAAACTTAAGCATCTCTTCCTCTTTCCTTCCCAGCAAGGAAATGAATCCATGATGGGAGGAAAAATATTTTATAAGAGTTTTCCTTACCTCTTTCTTACCCTAGTGGTTTCCTTCTTTGTGGCGAAGGATGCCTTTACATCAAATATTTTGAGCATACCTCAAACAATTAAAGTTGGATGGATTTTCATTAAGTTTCTCTAATTGGAATAACAAGAGTATTATGAAGATTTGTTAATTTAAGAGATATTGAAACTCTGGAAGGGATAACTGTGCACAGCTATATTTGAGAGATTTTGCAAAAAATTAAGCACGCCAGCAATTGAAAGCAGCAAAAAGTACTTCTGAGAAATACAACCAGAATATAAATATTTTCCATTCAAAGAAGACAAAAAAATATTAAGTTAGTACAAGTAAAGAGAATCTAGAACTTCAAAAATATGAAAGAAGAATTAATTACCATCTTTCCAGATGCAAATATCAATGCAGTAGTTTTTGGCTCTCTTATTCGCATAATAACAGCAGCAAAACGCTGCGTAAAGGAATAGAAAAACCATTAAGCTAACTTACATGGCCTGTTGCAACAGTGCCTTAGTGGAGCATAATGCATTCATAACTATACCAATTTACTCAGTGGGTGTAAACATCTTATCATGGATAAATATTTTCTTAAATAAGGAAAAAAAATTGGTCACTAAAACATAAAATCCCAGTACAAGTAATCTCATATGCATTTGCAGTTTAAACTAATGCAAAAGAGGGATAGACAATGAAATTTGAAAGCTATTCAAAACAAAATAAGTTAGACTTCTAGAGAGTACACTCTCATTCTATAAATGAAAGAAATACAATTTTTTCCTTCAAACCATGCTGCAAGTTATAAGAATCTCCTAGTTCTCAATATTTACGTAATTGTTCACAAGGTATTGTTCAGCTTATCACTAAAAATTTATATGATCAACTCAGTATACTATTGATTGGATTTTTCTCTATATTGTTCAGGTAATCCTAGAATTACCAATCAATCCAAGTTCTGAAATAGTTTGATGAAGAATTCAGATGTTTGTCACAATTAGAAATGATAGTTCCATGAAAAAAAGAAAGAAATGATTAGCCTATCAGAGTAGACCATTTAATAAGAGGATCATAAAAACAACACATGGCATTCATTTTCTAACAATAAATCATACCTTTGGATTGTACTCAGCATTACGAGCTTGTAGAGCTATCGCTTTAAGATCCAACTTGCAATCCAGATTAACAGTTGAAACAATGTTCCTGGTCAAATGAAAGATCACTAATTCTGACTCATAAAGGATACAGAGAGATAAAAATAAAGATAGGTTAACTAATCACCATAAAATCATCTCAGGATGTGGGGCTAAAAATTCACATTTAACACAACCACCAGAAAGCAATAAAAACTCAAAAAAGATCCTCATAAAAAATCAGTTTAAAGGAACACATTAAACATCATGCACGGTTTGTTATATAGGTAGTTAAGATATTACATAAATAGGATTATTCATTAAACGGATTTAGTCCTCAATTAGTAGTTTTAGATACAGGATTTTATAATGAGTCCATATATCCTTGTGTAATAGCCATCTCCTTAATGAGTGTAGTACAAGAGGATCTGCAGGCAGTTTTTGTTTAACAAGAAATAAAACTTGGAAAATTTTAAGAAATGAGAATTTAATTGAGAAGGAAGGAGATTCTTCTCAGATTGTATTGTGCATAATGTCCTATAATTGAATCCTTTTTATAGGATTTCTGAGACAACTACCTGCATGGCAAATACATTAGTTTACTTGCATCAAAGTTACATGGAATCAGATTAACTGCAGCCAACACAAGTTTTGAAAGGATAAACAAACGGATGTCCAAGAATCCCACATGAGATGAGTCACATTATATCAGGTGACTTCGCAATGCTAAACATTCAAAAGTTGTTCGATAATAAAGCTCAGGAATACGAGAATTTCACAACAAGACACAAGGAATAAACCATAGGTAATTAATTATGGTGACAAGGAATAATATTCTCAAGATAGCCACTTTACCTCTCATCAGAGTCAAAGAAGTTTATATAGTAATAATACTGCGAAGAGGAACTTACTGAAGTGTCGGAACTATGCCAGAAGGGTGTTTGGAAAGGTCAACAGGTTGGCTCCCCTCTAGGCCCTGTTCGGCCATGTGCCACTTATACAGAAACAACCAAGATATTTCCGTCCGAGTATATATATTACCCCTTCTCCTTAACCTGATCCAACAACTCCCCAATCACTTCTTTTTATATACAAACCGAACAAAATGACATGATTTGCTCCATAAACATGATTTTTTTTCTCTTTCTTTCTCAACAAATT
>JBAMIE010204071.1:0-10819 GCA_037177295.1 Kaempferia parviflora
GATATTTTATTTCCGCAAAGAATTTATATGAAATTTTCATGTATAACATGTATGAATGTATGTATATGTTACCCGTAGTACAAAGTGACGCCGCCCTGGATAGCAGATAAGGGCGGGCGTTACAATAAATGTCTCTTTCTCTTTCTTTTGTATTCAAGTTTCGATATAATTATTTAAAAGTTTCATTTTTGATTAATTCACGACTTTCTTAGCTTCTTTCTTGACTATTGTATTTTTTTTAATGTTTTTCTCGTTCTTATAAATACACAATTCCTTATAGGTTATTGATTTTTCCTTCTAATTTTCCTATATTTTCTCATTCCACTACTAAGATTTCTTACTTGGTGGTGTATACCCTTTGACTCACCGAGTACACTCTTGGCTACTATTTTTAACTTTGATATCATTTTATCCCATGTCGTATTAAGGTCACTATATATTTCACCTAATGTTTGTACTCCTACATCCTCCTTAAATATTCTTTGCTTCCATCTTTTAACTTTCACCACTTAATTCTAAAAGTCATGTATATTTTTCTTCTATTGATACTATGATTAAATCGTATATCCAATATTATTAACATATGTTAGGTAGTTAACTTTCTCTATGAATGACTTTATAATCTTTATAAATTTTTTTTTATTCATCTTCTTAACTATAACAAAAATTAATTTGTGATTTATCATTTTTACTCTTAAACTTGAACAAGTATTCAACGTATTAACTATTATAAGGTAATATATTATCATAAAATTAAATATATTTTTCTCTTCTTCATTTTTTATTCTAAACTCATAACCCTTGCACACTCTCATATTTTTATTTTCCACACATATCCATTTAGATCACCTTATTATAAAATTATTTTTCATTTTAAAAAATATTTTCAATTTTTCCTCCGCACACACTAATCCTTATTCTTAAAAAAATACAAAAATGCATGTGACTTGAAAAATAGTATTGGATAAAAAATAATTTTTGATTCCTTTTTGTGAATTTGTTATCATTATATTTTTTAAAAATATTTTTTTTTTCTAATTCTAATCAAGTTGGATCGATTTTGTATATATACAAATGGATCATGACTCGACCAAACTGCCTCTAATCCCGCATTATTTCCAACAACGCACCCGTCGCCGACCCACCCACCTGCCATGCGTCACGTGGCTGGCATGCCCCCCTCCTGTTTTCTCTTTCCACCCCACGAAGGCTTTTGCCTAGCCGGCTGACCTCGTAAGTACCTTCACCTCCGGTTCACCGTCTCTGAATTCACCTCCTCCTTCCAACAACTAAATTTGTTGCTCCCCCGAAATCTGGCGGTGATGATGGGTACCGAATCTCCGCCGTTGACGGAGGAAATGGAGAACCTCGCCCTCTCTGACGATTCCACAGACGACGTCGCCGCTAATGCCTCCTCGCTGCCATCGACCGATTCCGGAAGATCTTCCTCCGATCCCCATAACGCCGCCTCAGCCGCTTCATCCTCTGGAAGCTGGGTTGCCCGATGCGACGGCACCTCCCCCGGGACAGTCCGCGCCGCCACATCGGATTACCTCACAATCTCCGTGTCCGACCCAGAAATGGTACATGAGGCCGCGAACTCTCTTGTTACCGGTAGCACCGCCTACGTCACCTACCTCATCACCACTTGGATCCGAGCCGACGCCTCCGATGGTGGCCCCGCCGACTATACCGTCCGTCGACGATTCCGCGACGTTGTCACGCTCGCCGCCCGGATCTCGGAGGCGTTCCGGGGTTACTTCATCCCGCAACGACCGGACAAGGGAATCGTGGAGAGCCAGATGATGCAGAAGCACGAGTTCGTCGAGCAGCGGAGGGCGGAGATCGAGAAGTACCTGCGGAAGCTGGCGGAGCATCCGGTGATCGGAAGAAGCGACGAGCTTAGGGTTTTCTTGCTGGCGGAGGGGAAACTTCCGCTGCCGGCGAACACCCATGTGGCGTCGAGGATGCTTGATGGGGCGGCGAGGCTGCCGAAGCAGCTCTTCGGGGAAAGGGCAGCTGGGCAAGTGGCGCCGGAAGATGTGGTGCAGCCGGCGAAGGAAGGAAGGGACTTGCTGAGGATTTTTAAGGAGCTGAAGCAGGCGGTGTCTAATGATTGGGGAGGGGTGAAGCCATCGGTGGTGGAGGAGGATAAGGAGTTCTTGGAGAGGAAGGATAAGATACAGGACCTCGAGCAGCAGATCAGCACAACATCACTGCAGGTACTGATAAATCTAAAATGAAAAAGAATCAATTGTGATTGATGCAATTATATGGTGAACAATTTGTAATTGTGTTTCTGCATAACATCTAAGTTTCTGTTCAATTACAGGGATATGTTAGCAAAAAAAAAAAAAAGCTTCAAAATTTAGTTAGAAAAAAACCATTGATGTACAAGTTATCACAATGAGATAACAATTAAACTTATGATTTTGTTTTACCTGATATAATTTGAAGCTTACTTACAAGGAGTTCCTTATTTTTTCATTTCATTTCAAGACTTAGAAGTAATGAAACTTCTATGCTAATGATGGAAAGGTTATGTTTGGATGTTGATGCTAAACTTAAAATGTGAGCGGCTATATACTCACTGTTTACCTTAAATCAAACCCATTAGGATTTAGGTTCATAAACAGAAAAAAAAAAACTTAATTCAGAAATGTGGGAATGAAATTAAATTCTGATGTGTGTCAATGTGCCAAATTGGGTTTATAGTGCTAAAAGGTTTTCTTGGGCTTGAGAACAAGCACATATATGTGTCATTGTTAAGCTGCTCCTATTTTTACACCAACAAGTTGAATAATTTTTCCTGATTCAGGCTGAAGAACTTGTGAAGGCACAACAAGATATTGGTGAGACAATGGCAGAGCTTGGGATGGCATTCATCAAGTTCACCAAGTTTGAGACAGAGGAGAGTGCATTCTTATCTCAAAAGATGCTAGCTGCTGATGCCAAACGTGTGGCCACTGCTGCTGTAAAAGCAGGCAGGTTATATGGGGAGCTGAATGCGCTAACCATAAAACATCTGGTAACAAAAAGATAAATCGGGTCATAGATGCTAATTCTTTGCTCAGAAAATGTATTCTTCTTAAATTCACCCTCTTTCTTTAATGTTATATATTGTGACAGTCTACTTTGCACGAATATCTTGGGGTTATGTTAGCTGTTCAGAGCGGATTCTCAGACAGGGCCAGTGCTCTATTGACTGTACAGACACTTATGTCAGATTTGTCATCTTTGCATTCAAAGGTTGAGAAACTTGAAGCAGCATCCTTAAAGATATTTGGTGGTGACCAATCAAGACTCCAGAAATTGGAAGAACTGAAGGGAAAAATAGGAGTTACAGAGGACGCTAAAAGCTGTGCACTTAGAGAGTATAAACAGATAAAGGTACTCGTCCAATTTGCAATGAGCTAATAAGAAAAAGAACTACAATCAGCTAAACAGTTGTACTTTTATTAACTTACTTTTTACTTAAAACTTCCGGTGTTTGTTTAGCATCAACATCTGAAATTCGATGTCAATTAGTTGGAGAAGTTAAATGTCTTCTCGATCCGAAATATTAATTAGCAGTTCTCTTAGTTGAAGTATGTTTTCCGAAAGGGCATATTGCTAGATTAGTCCTAGTTACTTTTTTTGCTTGTAAATTGGTCAAAGGGGACACTTAGAATTTCAGGCAGGTGTGAGTTTTTTGCAACTTTTCTGTTCTTTTATCGTCCGCAAAGTCAAAATTCGCCCAAATTTTGATGTTTTCATTATTGGAGCAAAAGGTGAAGCTATCACCTTAGCGCCCGCGGCCTCACACTCTCCGGAAGTGGGTAAATCACATGGGGCATTTGCCCTACGCAGCAGCCCTTTGCACGGTGAGGTCAAACATTTTGCATCCGTTGGGAATTGACCCAAGATCTTTTGGAGCAACCACCCATGTGCATGCGCCAACCCCTGGAGGCTGATGTTTTCATTATTGTTCTTTATGGACATTGTTGATCCACATGCAATCAAGTAGTTCTTTAATTGCTATGACTATATTCAATAACTCATATTATAACCCGCAAACAATGTAAAGGCTCATGTTATTGGTTAATTCTAGTAGACAAACTTAACATTGCACTTTAAATTATGTAGCAATTTTCAGGTCCCTTGAATTCATGCTGTACGTCTGCATCTGGTTGGATCCCTTAGCCGACCTTTGTATAGTCAAAAAGTTACCTTATGCTTCTCGGTATTTAAAATCTACTGTCGTTACTAAATCCTACCACCAACTATTTACTGGTTTTGAATGACTTGAAGAATATAGCATGGAAGGTAGGAACTAGTGGCACTTGCCTGTTAGGGTCTGCACTTTAGCAAGAACTCTTTGGTGTAGTGAAAGTGCAGTTTGCATAGACATTCACTGAAATTTCATAACAACACGTTAATATTAACGTGGATGCTTAGAGTTGCAAGACTTCTCTCTCTGTTACTCGAATGGAGTGTTATAATTGTTGGATCTCTAAAATTCCTCCTTCCTAATTAAACTTATCATATTTTTCTGTCAGCAACGTTATATGAAGTGATCATTTGTACTGTAATTATTATCGGATTATGAATATGGATTAGAACATGATATAAGATGACACATATGAATACAACTCTAATTTCTCAACTTAAATTTATTATTAATGAATCTGGAAAATGTATGCTTTCTCCCAACATAGCATTGTAATGGCCTTTGATTCTACAGGATAACAACAGGACTGAGCTTGACCGACTAGATAGAGAGAAGCATGATGATTTTCTAAACATGCTGAAAGGGTTTGTAGCGAGCCAGGTATTGCAAGTTCTTTGTTCCTTGGTGCATCATATAATGACTAAATGACCTGCGAGCTTTCTGAAAATTATGTTCCCCATACAATAGTCATCCTATTCTGGATAGTGATGTCTGCTAACCAAAAGCCACACAACATTACCACCAAGATTCTATGTGCAAATCATTTATCTTCAGTAGTTTTTTAACGCAATCCTTGAATTCTGTTGTGTTGCTCGTGATGTTGTCATTTCATGGATAATAAGCTAGAAATGCACCGACCACAATTCCTACTTTGCAAAGTTGAAATAGTTGATGTCTGCATGGCACTTTAATGGTCTCCTTGTTGGCAATGGCTGCCTGTCTGCCACACTGTTATTCTGTGGTGGTTATGTACTCGAAATCTGGATACGTTTTCAAGTTAATGGGTAGCAAGATAGTCTTGTATCTTGCAAATGGGGTTCCTGAAGGTCCAGATGGTGATGTGCTACTTGGATTCTTACCCCGGGACCTTAGCTCATTAGTCATTTTCTCATAATTATAATTCATTCCCTATTAACTAGCATATCATAGTATCAACCAGACATGATTTAGATTGGTGCTGATGATTGATGAAGCATCACAAAGTGCCTCAATGAAGCAACACCAAACATCCAATTCATCCGCGTTGTTGTGGGGATTAAAACCTATAGCAATTCTACCAGACCAACCACTTCAAATTTGTGCTCCATTTCATTTAGTCGGTTCATTCTTGACGAAACCTAACCATCTTCGCCTCTTGGGCGTTTGTAAGGTGGGCCATTGGGAGAAACTTGGGAATGCGTGGGCACCCTTAGCTGAAGAAACAAGTTGTTATGCAAGGCAAAGCTAATAACTCTCACTGTAAGAACCTTTTTTGCCTCCCTTTTTTCATCCCGTTTTTGTATTTACTCTCCACTTGATGATGACACATGTAACATTGGTCTTATATGAAAAATGCCAGATGGTAGTAAATCTTTATTTTATTTTATTTGTTTGCTTCCATTCTGTGTTAATGCCTCTTAAAATCTGGTTTGTGGTAATGTTAAGGCTAATTGCTTTGTTGGATGCAGTTATGTCTTTTGGTGGTTCTAGGGGTGCCCTGTCTCTTAACAGTAAGGCTCGCCATGCACAGGCTACCTGCACGTGTAAAAAAAAAAAAACTTTCCCTGCTAAACTGCTTTATCACGGGCTATATATACAGATATATTAATGAGATGACCAAAAGGCCATCCTGGATAATGTTTTGGTGATATATTGATGATTATTTTAAAAATTATTATAATCATTCTCAAAAGAATATTTCGCTACCTTTATTTACTTTTACTGAATAAAATAAAATAATTTATTTTCTCCTAGATTTATTGAAATCTACATTTCAAATTCTAAAATTAACAAAACAAACTCTATTCTTTTTTTATTAATTTGAGATAAATATTTTTTTCTAAATGACAAGTGAATATTCAACAGTTTAAAAAATAAATAATTATATACATGAATTAAAAGGTTTGTATGTCAAATTGGCAACGATAAACAATTTATCATGTTAAGTAAATTAAGATAAAAATATAAATGATAACAAACATTCCTGAGGCATAATCATCACAATGAAACACTCTTTTATGATTATAATAATAAAGAACACCCTTTTTAATTTTTTTCCCCTCCAAACTAGAATGGCACGCTGCCTCCACCAACAATTAAGCTGCATTAACACTCCAAATCATACCATAGCTGCAGCAATTAGTGGTGCTACTCTACAACAATTGCCCATTTCAGAAGTGATAAGTTCTTCAACTACTATTCAACATAAGAACCAATTCTGATAGACTTGGTTGACAGCGGTACCAAAAACTTACATCCATGGAGTACCATCACCTTGTAAAATTGCACTTGCAGATTGACAAATCAAATTTTGATACCTCTTCGGAACAAGAATAATTGCTATTCATCAGGCAAATCTTCTGGTGGATCATATACGATCATACCCGGAAATAACTCCAAGAATTCATCCTTAACTTTTTCCCTTAATTCAGGATAGGGTATGAGACCTTTCAACATGACTCGGAATGGGAGAGACAATGGTGGATCCGGAGAACTCCTCATGTCTTCATAAAGTTCCATTGCAAAGGCAGGTAGCCCCCCGTCCAAGTAAGCTCTCACGATATCCCCGTGGGTATGCTGATCAATGTGGACCTCCTCACTCTTCAGATGTGCCCAAACCTGTTTTGTCTCTTCCAACTTCTTGTTTCTTGCCAACATCATGAGCATGTCTCTGTAGAAGTACATATCAGGCCGGTACCATATCTCCTTCCTGACAGCATCATATATCTAATGAAATTATCGAGGTCAGTCATGTTATAATAGACTTAGATATGAGTACAAACTTCTAGTCAGAAATGTTTTTTTCCTTGTGAAACAAAACATAAAACTTTGGCAGAAATGTTAACACAAATACTTATAAAGCATGAATCTGTCAAATAAGAACTCTAACGCAGCTGCGCTGTGGACTACATCCAGTCAGAATGATGTACACACTCCAGAAGCAATGCCAAGTTGTTGGTTGACATTTTACCTATCGACCAACACCTTGTAGGGTTCACAATATTCACGTTTTGCCTTTAATAGGTACTTCTGATCCTCGAAAGATAATGATCACAATGAAACCAGACTTTAAAGTGTTAACTAGAAGCTATTGGTAGCATTCCATTTCAAAACAAAACAGACCTAAGAAGTTGAATCAGGTAATCGACAGTGAGAAGTACTTAGCCCATCTGAATATGGATTGATCTCGTTGTTTTTAATGGGTAACCAAGAAACTGACCTATCTAATTAAATATAAGAATAAAATAAAATAACTTGTTAATTTAATATCAATCCTTCCATTTTCAAAAACACACTGGCGAGGTGAATCTAAGCACTCATAATTTAATATCAAAAATACACTGGCAAGGTGATTAGGTGGATCTAAGCATTCAGGCCCTTTTTTTAACATTAATAAGGACAAGCGTTGTTGGGTAAATCACTCTGAAGATACTTTAAAATAAGAGAATGCGATGGCATTGTAATAGCATGCATACTAAAAATAAAGCTATTTATTTCTATAACCAATGGACAACAATGATAAGTCATGTGTTCACAACTTCATTGATCCTGTCCAGCCATTAAACTACATGCAAGGGATCACCCAGATAATAATCTTACATGGAACAAGCAGATCCCGAGTATAAAGAAAGCAACTAGAGGAATCAATGAGGGCGACCCTTCCACTAATATAATGAAGAAAACTCTTAGTATCTCATGAACTCTTCACAATTTTGGCACCCATTGTAGGGCCATTAGGAACTGGCTGCATCCCAATCTCGCTAGAAAGAGTGGCTGGAGTCACATATCCAACACAAACATGTTATATTGTTCCTTCAAATCATCCTTATGATCCCAACTCAAAAACCTCAACAAGGTTGATGTTGGTCTTCCCTGCAACGCTGACATCAAGAATAGCTGTCAGGGAAATTTTTATATATTCCCACTGAAGGTGGCACCCTTTATTGAACCCTCATATTGCCTCTCACCAGATCTGAGACACTAACGAAGAATTTATACTCAAACTAGAAAGATTTGATCAGTTTAATGCTAGATGTGGCACATGCATGCTCACAGCTCATTACCCATCTAGTCATAACACCATTACTAAAGGAGCAGAGGCAACAGCTCATAAGGGACATTATCCTACAATAGCAGGAGGTGATGAGCGACCCATGTGATCTCACACTGGTCTTTGAATCGCAGAGATAAGAACTAAGGGCCATTTAGTCAATCTAAGGTACTTCACATAAATTTAGCATTTAAGCATGAAAAACTATATTTTTTCTTGTTAGCAAGAGGATGTAAGGGAACACTTATCTCTCAATTCTGCATACTCTATACACTACTATCTCAATATGTGAACTCAGGTGGGTTGGTAAATAGTAAACTTGAAAACCCAACCTAACTCCTGCAAGTCATCACATCTTAATGTAGTATTCTGACTATAAATACGTCAAGCATAGAGAACAAATATGACTAGTGGTCATCGAGCCATAATCCTATACGTACTCTATAATGTGAATTTGAGTAGAATCAAGGAAGAAAGCATGTCCTGGTCAATGCCTAAAAGCAGAATTTCAGTAAAAATATTTGAGCACAGATAACCAGGATGATCAGTTGGCCCTAGGTTCCAACACATAGCTACTATTTTATGAGTGAACTCAAGTAGGGCATAACTCTTAAGATGAAAACTGCAACCTAATTTCCTACGGCAGAAAAACATAATATACCATTCTGACCAAGAATACCTAAATCATGGATAACGGCTTGGCATGGCAATACTTATTATCTAGCAAAGCAGCATTAGCATCTGACCATGCAATTGCATAAAGAATGCAGTGTTTCTAGACCAGCAACCCTACAACAAAAGCACATGAACCCTATTAACTTGGATCACCTAGAACATCAACTACAGGCCACATTCTCAAGCCACACAACAGTTGGTGTTTCCTAACAACACTTGGCCATGATATGGCACGGCGAGAAGAGTAGTAGATGATCAGAGTCCCATGCTCACCACTTCAGGATGCATCATGAACAGTTACAAAGATGGGCGATCCCTCCCTGCAGGAAAGTTTTGAACATGTAAGTCATACTCCACCCTTCCTCTCCCAACTCTACTTTTTTTTTCTACTTATTGATGAATTGATTCGATCATTGGTGGTGGCAACCTTAGTCCACTAGAGCATCATTCTTTCCATGCGGGTCAAGAGCATGTGGCTCATCCTTGACACACTGGCGAAATAATAGGCTCCAATTAGTTTTAGTCATTGAAAAAATCTGATATCCACCATCACATATAATAAAGGATACCAAAAGACTACAATTTTGGTCTCATTGACTTCAATTTTCATCTCATCTTTGTGCCATTTAGCAAGAGGCATAAAATTCATCTTAATACAACAACACAACAATAATCTAACAAAAAAAAAAAAAAGACTAACGAAAGTGTGCCTCACCTTCATTGAGAGAAACACATGGTCCTGGCGCTGGAGTTCGGCTAGCACGGCGAGCAAATCCGTTCTCAGAAGCCGAGTGACATTAGATTTCATGAAATGATCAAGGCGTGGCCCAGCAGAAGCGAGCCGCTTCAGCTGATGGACCACAAAGATGCTTTCTTTCCCCATCTCTTTCTTTCGCCGCCAGATCGAGAGGCTAGGACTCGAAGTTGGTGAGGAGGATGACGACGAGAAGAAGCGGCGCGGAAGAAGGAACCACCGAACAGCCGAGCTGCTGCCTTCGCGGAGCTCTTTAATGGCGCGTCGCCACAGGAGATTGGAAGCCATGGCAGGCATTGTGCACAAACTTACTCCGTTAGGGTTCTGGTTGGGTCCAAATGGCAAATATTTTTGACTTGGTCAGCCACATCATATTGTCCTTATAAAAGACGACGCGTGACATTAACGTTAACTCGCAAAATATACGCGGCACTAGCCTTCCCACGTGTCGTATGGCAATTGGATTTTAAAATCGGGTATATTTTCTACAAGTGCACATAGTGTGTACCCTTGTTGATGGCCTTCTCGACTCTCGAGCACCAAAATACTCACCGGGTCGGTCAATCTCCGCTTCCCGGAATCGGAATCCGGAATGTGATGAATCGGATCGGGCCGGATCCGAACTAGTAAATTTGAATTTGAATCTGAATCTGAATTCGAAGTTGAATATAATCTAAATTTTTTAAATCTGAATGGAACTAATTCAAATTCGATTTAAAATATTTTTTTAAATTATTTTTTCTATAATTTTTATTTTTATCTCAATATTCCATCATTTATATACTAATATTGATATTAATATATATAAAAATATCTTAATTTTAAAATAAATTTGATTTAATCTTAAAAAATCCACAAAATCTTAAATTCAGATCAAGTCAAATTCAACCGGAATCAGATCTAAAAATTTTTAATCCAAAAACCCTTCAAC
>JBAMIE010204099.1:0-10817 GCA_037177295.1 Kaempferia parviflora
AAAAATTAACTATGATACTGATAGTGATGGGTACTAGACTCTCCAAATTGATTCAGTTAATTCGATCAAAAATTAAATTAACCGATATTTTATCGGTTCGATTTATACAATTTTTATTGAAAAATTTTATCGATTTAGTTAGTTAAAAAAAAAATTAAATTTATTCAATTTCAATTTAATCCGTTTGATAAAAAAATAATATCAATGTTGTAGTTAAAAAGGTGAATAATTAACTATTTAGTACGGTTCTGCTAACTTTGTTAAAATATTTTAAATAACCTAATATAATTTTTCATTTAAAAGTAAAAGTGGCATGTTTTCTTAGCTTAGTTATGTTTAGTATGTTACACTTAAGGGTGGTAAATAAGTCAAACAGAACTAAATTTTATTATGTCAAGTTTATTCAATTTTTATCGAACCATATATAAGTTTTCAAAATTATTAATTCACATACCTTAATTTTAAAATTATCAAATTGTATATTGATTTCTATATTTGCCCTTGTTACTATTCTAAATCGAGTATCTTTTGTAGTAGTCAAATCGATTTTATTTTATTTTAGTCAATTTTGACTTATTCATATTTAAAAAATTAATACTTTTTAATATATTGGGCCAAATTGATATTTGAGTGCATTTTACAATCATGAGAACTAGATTAACATATAGAAACTGGTTTCGTGTCATTCTGAGATCTCTATGTTCATCAATCAATTTCAGTCGAAACCAGCTAACGGACCTAGAGACCTAAGATTGACACGAAATCAGTTCTTATGTGTTCATCAAGTTCTCCTAGTTGTAAAACGCTTTCAAACATCAATTTTACCTAATATATTGAGAGCAATGATTTTTTAAATACGAATGTATCTGAAAAACTAATTCATGTTTAAAAAATCATTGCTTGTAATGTATTGGGTTAAATTAATTTTTAAAGGCATAGATATAATTATAAGAACTAAATGAACTCATATGACCTAGTTTTACTTCATTCTAAACGCTCTAGGTCCATCAACTAATTTTGATTGAATAAACCTAAAGATTTCAGCCAAAATTAGTTATGGACCTAGAGAGCTTAGAATGAAATGAAACTAGATTTTATGAGTTATTCTAGTTCTTATAATTATATTCATGCTCTCAAACATCATTTTGACTCAATATATTGAGAGCAGTGATTTTTTAATATGAATTAGTTTTATAGACACATTCCTGTTCAAAAAATCAACGCTCTTAATATATTGTGTAAAATTGATATTTGAAGATATTTTACAATCGGAGAACTAGACAAACATATAGAAATTGATTTCATGTCATTCTGAGATCTCTAGGTCTATCAGTCGATTTTGGCCGAAATCAGCCATGGACTTAGAGACCTCGGAATGACATGAAATTGGTTCCTATGTGTTCGTCTAGTTCTCATGATTGTAAGAATGTTCTCAAATATCAATTTAACCCAATATATTGAGAAGAGTAATTTTCGAACACAAATCGATCAAAATCGGCTAAAAAATTTAATTCGGCTACTTAAAAAAGATACTCGACTGTGAACAATAACAAGGGAAAAAATGAAAGTGGGTACGTGATTTGGTAATTTTGAAACTAAGATATGTGATTTGGTAATTTTGGAAACTTATCTATATGATTCGGTAAAGGTAACCAAATCGAGATTAAAATGAACCAAGCTTTTGAAATAATTGTTCAAATTTGGCTTTATTTTTTTTTTTTATGAGTTTAAACTTGGTTCAATCTTGATTTGAGCAAGCTTTTTACGAGTTATTCAAACTTGTTCATTTAATTGATCTTCTGTGTATTAAACGAACATAAACAAGCTCTTTTTTACCAAGATGAATATCAACTTGTTCACGAACGTTCGACTCATTTACAGTCCTAGCTACGCTACCTTTGGTTCGCCCATCGGATAAATCCAGAAGTGCAAACAACGTCTCACCCAGCTGCCAACGTCCTAGATTTTTTATTTCATGGGAGGAAAATATCTTATAATACGTTGTAGTTGAGATTCAAACCATGAGTGATTAGAAGTCTACTAAATGCCTTGTTGTTGGGCGTACGTAATCCACTTTGAACTCTGTTTCTATGCATGCCAAAGAGGAAGTACTTGATTCTTTTACATCCCAAGAGCTCGGGAGTTATGGCATATGATGGATCACGAGCACAACCAAACAATCTACAGCCAGAAAACCTCGACTAAACAATGTGAAGCTAACCCTAGCTATGAGTTTTCTACTTCAAATAATCGAAGAGAGTTTATAATTGTTTGATCAGTTGAGGAACGCGTGCTCTTAACCTTCGTGATGTAATTGGTTGTCGCATGGATAAATGCAAACACGCGCAGCCCGATGCCTTATTCTCCACGATAGGGCAGTGACAAAAACTTCAAAAACCAAAGAAGAGAATCAAACGAATATTCTAAAAAATCAAACTGCATCCACTAACTAACTAACTAACGATCCAAATCGAGCATGAGCAAAAATTTAAAATTTTGGATTCAAATTAAATTAATTTACAACAAATATGCAATTTATACTTTCTTTGCATGAAGACCAAGGATATCATAATTTCCTTTTTTTTCATCACAATCCTATGGCACTATAAAGTTTATTGTTTATCAAAGAAAATAAATACGAGTGCCCAACTTTGCACGATAGTATATACTGAACTCGTAAATAATGGAAACCTGGAATACACAGGTTTGGTGCACAATTACTATTACAACTAGAAAAACCAAAAACACTACAAAATTGCTATTTAGATAATAGTACTCCGTGTTAGTGAGATGGAGAAAGTAATGAGACGGAACCAGCATTCACTTGAGCCTCCTTTGCATTGGGAGATATGTTTGTGTGCTTCGCAGCTTGATTTGTTTACCAGACCATTTTTCTTCTTCATTTCACAATTGGAGTAGAAAACGTTTGCCTGAAAAACACATCCTTTGCTGCTACAAATAGCATTGATCCACTTTAAGAGACCTGAGCTGCTTCTTCGCATTTGGTCAACAAAAACTTGCCCTTTTTAACAGATCCCTTCTTTGATTTACCAGATTTCCTTTTCTTTGAGACTGCTATTTCCTCCTCCTGTGTATGGATCAGAGAATCAACTCTGGCATCGTTCTCACATAATTCGGAGCCTAACTGATCATCGTGTTGATCAAGCTTCCCATTCTCTAGTGGCAAATTTTGTTGGTCATCATTGTTTCCCAAAATTGTAGCTTCAGGATCTAACACGGACATCCTTGATAAAATGTAGTCCAACAAGAAGGTGCTCCTGACTAACCTGTCAATCCTGCTAAAATGCCTTTGGGAATAAGGTATGAGACCCTCAAGAAGTTCGCTAACACCTTTTACCTGGAAGAGGAATAACGAATGTCAAAAAATGGAAACATAGATTGCCAGCATAAAGTTACACAAAGAAACTGAAGATTTTCTAATATAATTTGTTCACAGATAAATGAATTGTTGAATTGCCTAGTTAACAGAAAATGCAAAAGCGTCAAACACCGTATGCTATTTTGTTTCTCCAATTAAATTGATAAATTGAGAAATAAATGCTTGGAAATGCAGATCAACAAAAGAATAAGTACTGGCAAATGGGAAAGGAGATTGTAGGACAAGCAAGACACAATAAACTTTAAAAAAGTTCATTACGTTAGGTATTTATGGCTTTATGCCTCATGATTTTTTTAGGATAGAAATTACCTCCATAATCTCAGTTGGAGGAAAGATTCTAAAAATTTGATTAAGCACAACTTGTGCAACATGACAGAGTTTGGGCTTCGTATTCCACTCCCGTACAAATTCAAGAAGAACACATATTTCTTCCTTCCCAAAACCACTAAGAGCTCTCGGTATCGAGTCTTCAGAATCCTTTCTCCTGCATCACAGCACAAATAAGCCAGGATGGACGTTGAACACAATAAGGTAAAAAATGATTGTTCCTAACCTGCAAAGATGTGAAAATAGATCAAAGAGCTTCTGCGGTCTGCGAAGTTCAAATGCAAGTTGAATTGCCCGAGAATAGTCAGAATCTGACAAAGCATTTTCCAATTCTTGGCCTCTCAAAATTGCTTCTTCCTACATCAAGTAAAGCCCATATCAGAAGCAAGACAAAGGCATATTAAATTCATCGAAATGCCATAGTAGATCAATAATAAACTGGCAAAAACAACATAAGTTTTTAAACCCTGACAATGGTAAGTCATTTCTCACTCACTAAATGTTGATATAAGAAATGATCAAATGCAGGGAAATATACCACAACAACATCCAAGTTTTATCCCACTAGATGGGATCGGCTATATGGATACTTTTAAAGCAGGGAAATATGTGGTATGTTAAATCCTTAAACTGTAAAGATAGAAAATCAAATTTATATGGATTGGTATGTAGCTATTAAGAACTAGAGATTTAGTAGCACTACCACAGGAATGTAGGTATTGGTTCACTTTTACCAGAGTAGCAAGTACCATGATAGACTTTTACGATGGTCAGATACTTCCACTGTCACACTGTTTTATAGGCCGGTCTAGGCAGCTGTCCAGGTGGTTTGATATGCATTATGTTGTCTTCTTCAGGCAAGTCTTTCAAAGGGCAGTCAGGCAGAAAGGTTAGGCAGTTTATGCAGATTAACCGGGTGTTAGGTAAGCTTAGAAAAACTGGTTTAGTCAAAACAGTTTATATAGATAACAAAAACCTTAACTTGATTGAGTTCGCATCCGGTTCACGTGACTAATGCCCTCCTAAATCGCTCCCAATGAACAAACAAAACAGCAATCTGGCACCAATCAACAGGAATAATAGCTCCAGCAGCCTTTTTTCCTCTTCTTCTCTTCCACAAGGTATCTTCTCCATCTTTTTCATGGATGGGGATTTGTTTCTATGTTTTGACGAAGATTTTCATGTTACTATTGCTATCAAGTCAAGAGAATGATTGCTTTGTGCTTTTATGTGTTCTTAAGAGATTTTTCATTAGAAACGTTATGTAGTTTCTTTTAGTAGGCCGTGGATATAATACAACTCACACCCGAGCTTATTCTCTGCAGAATCTCATTAGGGCACGACAAAATCAGACAAGAATAGACACAAAATAAAAAAATTTCTAAACGGGAGCGAGTTACAAAATAATATCTACATGAACAAACAAATAATACTGTTTCCAAAACACTTCATTGACAGAAATAATTACACAGTGAAACTCTCAAATAGACAAATTAATTACTTTTTAACTTTTAGAATATCACTAGAAGCATTGTTAAAGAATTATAGCAAACATGACTTCATTTTCATTGTTGGCATTGCATGACTAGAAAAGGACAGTCAAACAAAGGGAAAATAGAAAATATTGTAGGCTTCAAGAGAAAAAAAAAAGTGGTGGGTCATGAATAAACCTACCTCTTTGAGGAAGGCTTCCTGTTTATCTACAGCTGTGTAGTCATGCCAAAAATTTATGACAGCATCAGTGCCTCCAGTTGCAAGCTTCTCTGTCTTCTTCCCAACAGCCAATGCCCAAATCTGTAAAAGTGAACGATACGAATTAACAACCCAACCCCTTTGGCATCTTAGTTGTATTGGTTTAACACATGCAGCATCCCTCAGTTACAGATGCAAGAGCTCTGTGTGAAAGGTCTCAACTCTCAAGTTGAATCCAATCTGCTCAAAGATTGTGTTCTACCCCATGAATGTGGTAAATTATCCTCTTGAGAAACTGGATTGAATTGGCATAGATAGTCATATATTTCAATCTAGTCATCTAGATGCATTTTATTAGGTTTTTTCTGAGCTTAAATAATCATAAATGAGAATGTCAATTATCTTTTCTTGCCAAAACACATTCAAAATAATATTTTCATCTTTTGCATGCCACCAGGTCAGAAAGAGAGGTAAATCATGAAATGATCACCGATTTGAAGTCAACTGACAACACTATAGATTATTTCAAAGATTAATAATAACAGTGCATGCTACTAACCAAATTCAACTATTATCATCACAAAAATTACCAAAGCAGGTCAGTACCTTCCCTTCATGCTGGTCATAGGTTGCAACGCACTCATTTGACTTGATTGTCCATAGTTTAACTAAGCCATCCCCACCTAGAAACGAAAACGTTTAGACTGACATCCCTGTTTGAATTTAGAGGGATATTTAAAATTTTCTGTTACCGCATGAAACAATTTGAGTTCCGCGTGAAAGAAATGAAGCTCGCAATACACTTGAAGTATGTCCTTCAAATGTTTTTAAGCATGAACCATCAGAAACAGCCCATATCTTAATTGTTCTATCACCAGAAGAAGTCAGCACACATTGATCTACAGGAGAGAACTCCACTGACCAAATTCCCCTCTTATGCCCTTTAAGCGCAGCAACAAAAGTTAGGCCAGGAAGCCTCCAGATACAAGCAGTGTGATCCTAGGTAATAAAAAAATATGAAGTGATTAGAGGAACAACAAATGCATAATCTTTGATAAATTAGGTATTAATAACCAAAATTTGAACCATTTATCCACCTCAGAACCACTGCAAACTAGGGTGTCGTTCGGTGAGACAGCGAGAGAATTGATATCTTTGTCATGTGCAGCTATGACAGACTTTGATTTTAGTGCAATCTCCAGATCAGAATCCTCAGATATTCCATCAAAACTCCATACTTTAATCGTGCGATCACTATTGACAGAGGGAAGCTGGTTTAAGTATACAAACTAGGAAAACTGTGAACAAAATTCACTTACCGCAAAGTAAAATAACTGTGTATTCTTACAAATGGTTTAAAGAAATAACTGAAATAATCATTTTGCATTTGTTGGTTTATGTTACTGGATAACATAATGGAATAAATGATAAATTTTACATTCTAAAGACAAATTAAATAATAGAATTAAAACTAGATCGGAAATAATCATAAGAATGTAGAAGATCATCATATGGAAGCATAGAACTTCAGTTTTGAACTGGCTAAGGAAAACAATTAAGAATTAGTAAATAATGCTTCACTAGATTGTCAAGCAAATATTACCAGATGAAAAGAATAGTTCTAAATCAGTTTATGAGACCCAAAGATTTAGTGAATGGACGGAATTAGTCATGTGGTTGTTAGAATTGAGTCCTAAAATTGGTGCACTTGATGAAGAAGAAAAATTAAAGAAAAATATTTTGTTGGATTGCAAGTCAACACAAAAATATTTGACGCCCAGCTCGTTAAGAATTATAAAAATTTGATTAGGATAACAAAATAAATCTTTAATGCCTTTTTAAACTCAATGAGCAAGCAGATAGTGATAAAAATTAAGCTCTGTTTATTGATATATGCAAGCAAAGATCATAGATTATTCAAAACAGTGCAGAGGTTGAACCAAAGGGTAGGTTGGTTTTAGATTAGTTCTATGTACATACAACCTATACAAGATGAATATTTTTCACATTTATTTGATGATCTGTCTAATCAATTAAATTTAATAAAAAGAATGTGAATTGAAGCTATTAATAAAGATTAAGTTTATAGCTCTTCTTTCATTATGACAATAATACTTATCAAACTAAATAAATTTAATATAAACTACAAAATTAAATATCTTTAATTTATATTATGTACATCCATACATACACACACACACACACACATAATGAAAGAGAGAAGATTGATAGCTTTCTGTGCAAGTTAACCATATATATTCTAAAGGGTGAAGGCTTGATCATCCTCCATTGAATTATCAAAAGACATTTAAACATTATTACCATAACTAATTATAACTAGTTGCGATGTTTATATTTTCAATTAAAAATCATCAAATTCATAGTTGAATTGACTATCCATTTGGTATTAATTTGGAAATAAATTCAATGAGTTTCAAGGTGATGCTCAAATTTATCTAGGCACACTTATCGTTGTGAAGCATATCAATTTTCGTCAGAGTATGGTATTGAAATCATATGTTTCAACTAGGTTTCAAAACTCCAACATCCAGCAATAATTGAAATCTTGTTTTCAAATTCAATTACCTACCGACCACATTCATGGTAAGAAGCACATATTCTTCCAAAAAAAGGCAAACTGCACACTTTAATTCAAATGGACCACCTTGGCTTCCCAAGCTTATATTTTAAGCATCATACAATGAAATCCAAAATTTTTGTAGCATCTAAAACATTCAAAACTATTTTAAAAAGAAATAAGAGAAACATTGAACCAGGAATTCTTTAAGAATGAGAAAAAATATATATAAAAACAGCATAATATAGTTGAAAGCTCTGGTAAAGAACAAAATCTGTAGCATAAGAGTGAAGGAAATGTAGATCAATTTCCTTATTTAAAAAAAATCACCTGCTGCCGCTAATAAAAAAATTCTTCAATTTCTTAGAGAAAGCCACAGCTCCTACAGCTCCCATATGGCCTTTACCAATACCTACGCATTGTTTGCTCTCAGCATCCCATAATCGCACCTAAAAAATTGAGGGGAAAAGGATAACTAGTTAACGAAAAAAAGAATTAGCTGGTAATCTTCTGACAAGCGTTTCCTTAAGGTTTATCAGAGAAGGATGTTGAATATGCATTCATTAATTAGTAGAATGTTTACTTCATTAATTGTGTGGTTTGGAGTCCTGCAATTAGCAGTTCCCTAGATCAGAAAAAGTAGGCAATGCAAAATATTGCAAGTGGCATTGCAGCAACATTGCTCGGTGGCAAGCAGATAGAATTTCTATTTCTAATAGCGCTTGTTTTATAACACAACAAAATTATTTTACCCTAAAATTTGAAATATTTAATTTATATCAAAAATTACTATATCATTTTCAATTATTTTAATTTTATATCAGTATCTATAAGATTATACACTTGGTTTGAAATCTCATACCAAGCACAGTCGCATGATTGAAACTACTGGACACAAGTAATGTCTTGAATATATACGTTCCAGTATTTTACGAAATCTTGATACTACTCGACACAAGTAATGTCTTCTATAGAGTTGTGTTAATCATGTAATGTCTATTGTGTCATAGTGACATTCAACACTCTTTAATATGCTACAATGCAAAAGATGAATTTAGATAATATTATTTTTTTATACATTGTGTCCATATAAGATAATGTCAAAAAGTTGTATAGTTATTTTTTTTTTCTTTTTTCTTTTTTCTTCTTCATCTCCTTCCTCTAATTCACCACTAGCACCATATAGATCAAAATGTCAACCCAAAACACAAACTCTAGCTTGTTGGCTCGAGATTTTGAACCTTGTCTATATATTATAATAAATACTTTTTTGAAAATGATTGTATAATTATCCATTAATTATTCCTATTATAATAATTAATTAGTATATTCGAGAAACATATTCATTTCAAATGATTCAATGTTGGTCTCATATATCAAAAAATAGCTAAAAGGCAGTCCGGTGCACAAAGCTCCCGCCAATGCGAGATCCCGGAATCTATTGTACGCAGTCTTATCCTACTTTACAAGAGATTATTTTCGACACTCTAACTCGTGGCCTCTAGGTCACAAGGTAGCAATTTTACCATTGCACCGAGCTCCCCTTCATATCAAGAAACTAAAATAAAATATTTTAAATTATTAATTTTAAAATCCAAAAATCATGAAACAACAGTATACCATTGTTAAGAATCTATTTTTTTCAAGATCATTAAATATAGATTGTTGACGTAGATAAAACATGTTATTCTAAATTCCTATTTCTAATTCCCAACCTTTATATTTCATATTATAATGCATTGTTCATGAATATGCAGACTGCACGGACAAAACAGAAATCATTTTAAGTCAGTTGCAATTGCAGCTTATAGAGGCCTGCTCCAAATGGATTTGCAACTTACAGGCCATTAGTAGGCAAATAAACACCAGTTAATAGGCCAACTACTGCAACTGATATTTGCAGGCAGCCCAGGTACCCAACAGCCTCAAATGCATAAACTATAAGATTCTTAAATGTTTATGGTTCCACATCAAAATGATAAATCATGGGTATATTGAATCCTGCAGATCAGGTATCACAAGTCCAAGTTTGTAGATGATGTAAATTATTATAAAATAAACTTTGGTAGAAAAAGAAAAAAAATATTAAAGCAACTATAAAGCAGAACAGTAAAGTGCTCACACTATTATCCTTGCTTCCTGTTACCACCATTGTCTTCCCAGTAGAGGAAATGCAAGTGTCAATACAGACAACAATTTCTGTATGCCCCGCAAGAACATAAGCGCATGACATGGATGCAACTTCATATACTCGCACCTGCATACACAATGAATTATGCACATAACAAACACAGTATACAATGAAGAATGCACATAACAAACACAATACATAAACTAACGTTCCATAATTCTGTCTGTGTGTGCACACCAATTTTTGAATTTGAAATGAATTTCAAAACATTAAAATGCAAAATTTAATATCACAGGGCTATGCATCTATAGGTATGCCTTATGAACTCACTATGAGAGTGGGCACATAAATGAAAAAGAACAGTAAACAATACGTGCAGGCCTAATGTGCTCAGAAGAAAACATAATTTAGCAGCGGACTAATATTTGGGTGCATGAGGTTAAACTTCGAAAATATATAATGGACACACGAGAGCATAACCTACTAATTGGCATCAATATGTCAAAAACTAAAGCTTATGTATGATACTACAAGATTTAATGTGGAAAATTTACAGTATTCAGATAAAGATAGAAACCAAGGTTTAAAATTTCGACCCGTGCCGAGGTTTCAGTCTCAGACCGGAACGATACGGTTTCGGTATCGTATCGTGCCGTGCCGATACGGTTTCGGTATTTTTTTATTTATAT
>JBAMIE010204119.1:0-22725 GCA_037177295.1 Kaempferia parviflora
TTGGTTTTTTTTTTTTTGGGTTTTTTTTTTTTTTTTTTTTTTTTTTTTTTTTTGCTTATTCTACTTTTTTTTTTTTTTGGGTCGTTTCTTGAAATGCCGGTGGCGGTGCAGCGATCGAAAGCGTGGAGGAGCAGATGTGTGAGGAGGAGAGGTCGGTGAGTGGTAACGAGCCGGTATTGGCAGAGTTCATTCCGCTGAAGCCGAGTTTAGCGTCGACGGTGGAGGAGGACGTGGAGATAGGTGAGCCGACGGCGATCGGGTTTGATGCGAAGCCGGACTGGCTTAGATCTGTCCAGCTATGGAATCAGTGCGCGGATACTGGCACCAAAGTGGTGAGCTGATTTATTGATTTTTAATAGTTTAATTCTAGCCTTCTGTTTGTGTGGGTTTTTCATTTGCTGTTCGATTGTAGGAACCGCCGAAGAAGCCCATAGCAGTAAGCGTGAAGAAGATGGGCGGCGCTTTCCAGCCTTTTGATCGAGAGAAGCACGCTGCCCCACAGCCGCTGGTGTCGGCTACTGCAGCCGCTAGTTCCAACAATAGCGGTAGTGGTAGTGGTGGCGGTGGCGGAGGTGATGTTAACGGTAGATGCGGAGGAGACAAGGAGAAGGAAGGGCAATCTCAGACCAATCGAAAAGTCAGACGCTGCTGGTCGCCCGAGCTGCACCGCTGCTTCCTCGACGCTCTTCAACAGCTCGGCGGTATCCATGGTGACCCTTGACACACACTTCTCATCGTCACGCGTCATTTCAATTCCTGTGGATAAAGTTCTTAATTTGAATTTAATTCATCTCAGTTGCAACCCCGAAGCAGATCAGAGAGTTGATGAAGGTGGATGGCCTCACCAACGACGAGGTCAAGAGCCATTTGCAGGTGATTTGAATAATTCTGCTTAAATCGCGTAAACGTACTGCACCTTCCTTTCTTTTTGTTAGCATATCACGCAAGCAAAGAATAGGATTCTTGCCGTAAATGACTCCCATGGAACATAGATCTCTTAACCTCGTTTACACTTCCAAGAATTACTTGTGAATTATGACCCAAAACCAAATTTCTCAACTTGTTATCTACATGCTACATTTTCTTTATAGTTATAAATATCAACAATGAATCCCCATGTGGCCCTTACTCTTCTTGTTTTCTTGCACCATACTTCAAACTCTACTTTGATTTTTTTCCAGAAAAGATTAGTTGTCTTCATTAACGTGTCCCAGCTTCCAAGCATAACCTATATTCCCTATCTTATTCATGGCAGAATTGCTTGGTGTCGTATTTACCCATATGACAAAAGGTCATTATTGCTCGGTGTCAAGAGTAGTTCTCTAGAATGTGACCAACCATGATAAGGATGAGAACTTCCAATTGGCGCATTAGGTGCATGGATTAGCATCCAGATCAATAGATTCCAAATATGCTGCATACGCGGACCACATTGTCAATTAGCAACATGTTAAATTTATTGTCGGCGGTCCCAGTAATTGCCCAAAACCATTCAAGTCTTGATGGGTAGAGATTCCCTGTATAGAAGTTTAGGATGTAGACTGCAAGCTGTATGAGATGTAGTACTACTCTCTTCACAGCTAATTTTTTATCTCCATAACAAATTGATCCTTCACATCTAATTTAATCTTCGCCTTTTTACCAAATGGCTCATTTAAAGTTGTAGATTTCACAAAATACATACTAACTTTCAGATCTTTCGGATTTCCCAAATGACGCACTGGTTTTCCATTTTACCCCTCCTATGGTACTGGATTTCAACTCAACACCGAAGTGATACTGTTTTTTTATAGTGGTGCTGATTTTTGTAATACAACATCGCTGCTGTTCTTCTTTGAATGCAGCAGCACCACAATGGTTGGTGGGTTTGGTAAAATAGGAAACAAGTGCGTCTTTTAGGAAATTTAAAAGTTAGACGTGTCTTTAAATTTTAAGTGACAAAAGATCAATAACATGAAGTTTTTACTGTGCAGAAATACCGACTACACAATAGACGACCAGGCACGGCAGCTCGGAGCACCAGCAGCGCCCTGGCACCACAGATTGTGTTGGTTAGTGGAATTTTGGTCCCATCGCCACCGGAGTTAGCGGTGGCGAGATTCTCATCGGATTTGATTTCTCCAAAGCAGCAGCAAGCCGAGCAAGTACTTCCGGGATCACGCAGTAGAGATGGTGAGAGTGGTGATGATGATGAAGTCACCTACTCTGAGTCCCTTACTGCCTCTGCAACTTCCCAAACGCGGATAGCGTCACCTTCCTTTTGAGTTATAAATCCATTTTGTACTGTGATTTTCTTGGTTGGTTTTGTGAGTGATTATGACGGTAGTTTAATCCTTGGTGAAAATAGAGTCATCATGTTGTACCACAAGCAGTAACTGTTGTTGTAGGAGAAAACAGTGTTGCCTTTGTTCGTTTGTTTGTTTATTTGTTTTAAATGAGGTGTTGGATGTGAGGCTATTTCCAATTTAGGTGAAGAGAGATAAATTACTGAATAAATTTATTTTAATAATGCTGATACATAGATTGAGCTCTTAATGGAATTTGTGTGTTTTTTTTTTTTAATCTAGCATATTTGTTATTAAATCAACTGTTGGTAATAATCATATAGTTTTTATAGTGGTAAGATTATATGATTATTGTGATAACTTATGAAAGTTTTCTTTGACATAATCAACATTGCAATAGCAATTAATAAGGATGTGCGACACTTTACATTTGATGCAAAAATAATATAGATGAAAAAAAGAGTATTAAATGTAAGACACATTGTTTTTTTTTTAAAAAAAAAATTGTCAAATGCCAAAAATACTTTTAGAAAATAACATTTTGTGTTACAAAATTATGTTAATAAGTTTCTAAGCAAAATTTTGCTTTTGTCAAATTAGGTTAGCTTGTCGTGGAGTTGCAGATCATCACCAATGTCATAATAATGATGAGCTGGTATATCCTTTCATAATGATACATGATTAACATCATAATTAATATTATTAGAACAGTGCGATGATTAAGACCTGAAAGATTATCATATAAAGTCATAAGGTCAAAAATCAGTACGTCCGAGCATACTTCCCTCGTACATTAACCATTTACACTAATGGTTAGTAGTCACCCATGATTTTATCTCCTCTGTGTTGACCCAGGAATGAGTTGGCAGGGGCGTTGAAGGTGAATTGCCACATGATTAACACCATAATTAAACATGTTAATTTGAATTATTGCCTATGGAAGAAATAAATCCTCATATTAATCCGTCTTCCATTGAACTAACTATTCAACTCTTTATCAACTGGTTCTTTAAATTCCCTACTTGTCGAATTTATGATTAGAAAACCTTATCACCAAGGCAAGCCCAATTATTCCCATTCTTTCTTTCTTTCTTTATCAGGCGCTTCTATTTTTTTTATGAAAGAAGTGACAAGTTATAACTTTTTAATATTTCAAGAATTCCTTGACAATGATTCCGAGTATCTATATTTTGGATTTAAAAATCCCATGTGCGAAAAGAATCTTTAACAAAAGTCAATATAAAAAAGAAAAGTCAAAGTCATTCTTTTGATGAGTAATTGCCATAAAATAAAAGATATTCCTTCTAGACAATGATATTCCTTTCCAGCGGATGTAAAATGACGCTACCTAATCTTCCTAGTATAAAGAATAATTAAAAAATTAAAGTTGTCATAAATTAACATAGTTAGTATATATATAAATATTTACTCTAATAGGTGTTGTGGTTGACCTCCCCAAAAAGGCTGCTAGAATAAAATATCTAATATAATTTACTAATTTGTATTTTATTAAGGATCTATAATATCATGTTAGGCTCCCATAATTGAAAAATAAAATTCACATTTTTAGAAGACCAGGCCAACTTTAGTTACGTTAATGAGTATTTTGTTAAAGGTCATTTTAGATTACTTTAGTATAAACAAAAAATAAATTAATTAGTAGTTAAAAGTTATTAGTTTTTTTCATACTATTTCATTTTAGTTAATTTGCAAATCAATCTAAATTGTAACAAAAACACACTAATTACATCACATATATAAGTATATAACTTTGAGATTGATTTATATATATATATATAATTTTTTTTTAAGGTTCTAAAGATTTTTTGTTACTATAAATAAACTTCCAATATATTTTGTATTTCTTATAAGTCAACTTGACATACATCACAAGGTAGAGAAGACTAATTCATACGCATATTCTTGAGTTGAAGATAATTTGAATGGTTAATTAACAAAAAAGTTATTTAAAATTTAAATTTATTTTAAAATATTATTGTGACGTATTACTTCACATTTTTGATTAAATTTTATTTGACAAATTACCTAACCAAGTTTCAAAATATACAAATTACGTATCCAAATTTCGAAATTACCAAATTATATATCCCTTATCTATTTACCCATTTTTACAGTTCTAAATCCATTGCAATAGACAATCGATTTATGTAGAGTAATTAATTAATTAATTTTTTTAAAATAACTTATTTGTATTAAAAAATTATTACTTTTAAAATATTGATGAAATTAATATTTAAGGGTGATGTGGAGAAGAGAGAATGACTCCTGAGGGCTAAGTTAGAGTCGGTAGAGCGGCCGAGGTGGCAATCCAAATTAAGGACAGATAAAGTCGGACGATCTGGTCAACAATCTGAAGGGATTATTAAGTGACCCCCAACCGAGAGGACAAACCAGTTAGGCTGACTGAGCTGATTGGTTGCCCAGTCTCACAGGTCGGATCTCCAAGCTTAGAGCAATATAGCAAGTCGAGCAGACCGGGTGGGTGAGCGGTCGTCCTTCCATAACAGAAATCAATAACATCACCTAACAAGGCCCCGGTCGGCCAGGAAGACCGAAATGGCTAGCCGGCTGGCCAGACATATTAGCAAGGACAATAGAAACCTCCCTGTCCTATCAGTCCACCTACCCCCGTTGTCGTCTAGCAAGCCAAATGTCAGAGGATCAAACGTCAGAGGATGTGCCTTATACTTATCGTATGACCGAAGATCCCAAAGTTTGACAACGTATAGAAACAACATACTCAAATGGGGAAAGGTGTTAGAATGTCAAAAACGACTTACCTTTGGCAGGTAATCCATCGATATACGTGCCAAGAGATAAATCCCTCATTACCCAGGGTAACCGACATAGGTACGTACACATAACGTATTTCACTGTTCTTCTACTGTTCTACTACGTCTGAGCCCCACATTGACTTGAGCGTCGAAGAACTAGACCCGGGGACTCCTTCCCTGGCCTGGTCTCTAATGTTTTACTCAGATTTGTGAGAGTGTGTGCAAGGCCTTGGTTCTCAGGAGCACCGCACCCAGAGAGTCTTCACAGAGTCAACAACAAAGCCACTTCGACATCGTATAACCCAACACCAACACCTCAGTTTTAGACAGGATCATATTTGGCACTGTCTGTGGGAACTCTCCTGCAACTAAGCCGAGAGGATGGAGGAAGCTGGATGACTCACAATGGTTACTTTGTCACAAGAGGATCTGGAGCTACTAGTGAATGCTTGAGTGTAGAGAATGTTACAGCAACAACAATAAGTCGTGGCTATAGGAACGAGCCGGTTGTCTAGCACCCTCGCAATAAGTTAGTCTACCGCAGGTACCCCCTTCGTCAATTCCCCATCAGTGAGCACTATTCCGCACACCACTGGGGGAAGACCGAGCCAGCGACACGATCAACTCTTTTGCTGGAGAAGCGCCCCCCCCCCCCAGCGATAATTAACGACTCTCTCGAGTGGTTAGTCACCCCGTTAGCCTAGACAGTGTTGGAAGACCCACTGCCCAAGCATTACTGCTCCTTGGGATTGGCGGAGTATGGCAGATCAACCAACTCCGAAGACCACATGCTAAAGTTTGAGCACACCGCCATGTTGCATCAGTATAAAGACGGGGTAAAGTACAGAGCCTTCCTCACTACCTTATTCGGAGCAGCCTAGAGATGGCTCATACGACTGCCTACCGAGTCCATCCATAGCTTCAAGGAGTTCAAGAAGGCGTTCTTACACCACTACATGAGCAGTCAACGCTACCATAAAACCACGGTGGCACTGTTCGCTTTAAGACAGAGGCCCCAGGAGCCCCTCAAAGCCTATATTAAGCGGTTCGACCAGATAGCCAACGATGTACCTTCGGTCACCTCCAAAATACTACTGAGCGCCTTCACCCAAGGAGTCACTCAGGGCGAATTCTTCCAATCCCTGATGTGTAACCTACCAGGGATTTTAATCACTTGGTGATCCGAGCCATGAGATACATCAACGCAGAGGAAACTCAGACTGTGGGCAAGAAAGAAGCTGCTTCCTCTAAACAGAGGGAGGGTCGAATGACGAGCATCATCAGCAGCCCCACCTAGAGGGCCAAAAGGAGGAAGCAACCCCCACCTGATCAGCTACCATCCTCATAACCCTCTCCGGGTAGAGGTTGTGCGGAGTCATGAAGAGTTACCACCTGAGCCACGCCCATTCTGCAGCTACCACAGGATGGATAGTCATAACATCTAGGCATGCTATAAATATAATTGAGGGAATCGTCGATCAAATAGTCCGGCTGGGCGTCAGCGGTCGCCCAGTCGAGAGCCTTATAGGCGATAGAACTGAGCCAATGGGAGAGGCCGTAGGTAGGACAGCCCAACTCGCTCAAACCAAAGGAGGAATGAGGATCGAGGAAGATAGGATGGATGCTGGCGCAGTCCTATTCGGGTAGATCCCGATCCCCAGACTAGGCAAGAGGAGAATCGAAGGAACGAGGTCCAAGGGACGATTGGGATGATTACTGGAGGACCCGCGGATGGGGACTCCAATCAAGCCTAAAAGCTATGAGCTCGGTGATTGTAGATCCATGCGATCGGCTGTAGCAACGAACAGGCAAGCAACCCAGAGATAAGTTTCATAATAGAGGACTTGGAGGGGTAGAAATACCCCATAATGACGTACTGATAATCAAAGCTGTCATTGTTGATCCTCATGTTGGTTTTGATATGACCAACCAAGTTAGTGTTGAGGCAATCGGTTTTGATGTGTGTATCAAATGTTTAAGTTAGGTTTCATATATGTTTGATATGGTTGCTTGATCTATGCAGGGATGCTAGATCACTCAAGAACCTCATCCAGGGCTCTGTCAATGAGTTGGACATGGAAGCACCGAAGTGGAGCCGAGGAAGCAGACTTCAAGGGCGAGTGAACGATGACATGGAGATAAGTCGAGGGCTTGTATGCATCCGAGGGACGAGGCCAAGGAAGAGAGCTTCAGAGGGCAACTCCGAGAGATGAGAGAAGTGATTGTAATACTGCACCAGGTGCCTGGTCGGAGTACCAGGCGCCTGGTCTCGAATTGGAACCAAACATAAAGTTTGGGCGAGTGCAGCAGGCACCTACCTACCGGGGAGCGGGCGCCTGCTACTAGGGGCATGCGCCTTGCAGTGAGGCAACGACTCTCCCGATAGCCGTTGGGATAGCCGTTGAGAGGAGAGCAGGCGCATGGTCCTTTACACTAGGCGCCTGCTGCAGACTGAGTAAGCTTTCTCAGCTCACTCTCTCCTCTATTTAAAGAGAAGCTTAGCCCACATTTTGGGCTAATGCTCTCCCACTGATTTGTGCTCAAAAGCTTATTTCTTCCTCCCTCATTCACTCCTAATTGTAAGAGGAAGAACTTGTAATTGTGAGAGGTTTGCTTCACCGATAAGAAGCGTGTTCTTAGTGAAGCTCTCGAACATGTGAATCCTTGGATTAGTCACCTCCTTGGAGGTGGATACCAAGTAGGTCTTTTGGTGTTAGCATTGGTTTTATTGAATAGATTTCCGTTGCGCACTAATCCGTAGGATCAAGTAAGAATCCGGTCACACACAAGGTCCAACACAGCTATGTAGTTTAGTTGTTCTTTAAAAAACAGCTAAACAGTTTAACTGTTAAAAAATTAGTTTAGCTGTTAAAGAATAACTAAACAATTTAGTCGTTGTAAACTGTTTAGCTGTTTTCAGAAAAATAGCTAAACTATTTAGCTGTTAAAAAATAGCTAAACAGTTTAGTTATTTTCGGAAAAATAGTTAAACAGTTTAGCTGTTTAAAAAAAGTTAAACAGTTTAGTTATTTTCGGAAAAATAGCTCCGCGAGAAAGCTATTTTCTGCCGCAGAGCTATTTTGAAAAAAAAATAAAGACACACTGCATGCAGGAGAGAGAACAATGAATAAAAGTTTTTTAATTAGCACTGCGTTGGCTCTCCACGTCGAATATCGCCCATGTTCACGCACATAAGGGTGTGCAAGCTATAATTTCTATAAATATAATATAAATAATAAATATTATAATATATAATTAATTATTATAGTTAATTATCTTAAACGAGCTTTTTTTATTACGAGTCAAGATAAAGTTTAAGAAGTAAAGCTCGAATCGAACTCGAGCCGAGCTCAAATTTAGGGAAAACAAATCGAGCCCGAACTCAAGCCTCTTACTGTTCGGATTGACTTAGCTCGATTACACCCTTACTAAGATGCTTTCAATGTACACATTATAATTTGATGGGGGTGCTTCGTCTTTTACTGTATGATTATTTCAAAGTTTGTCAATGGTGCATTTAGTATTTGGATGAATATTTGAATTTTAGAGCTAATTTTTAATGGGTACAAAATAATTCATTGAGTGACTGATCTTCTTCGTATAAAGGATCATTATGTTAAAATAAAATATCTTATATAATTTATCTATCTATATTTTATTATACTGCTTACTTGTAGGGACCGAGTGAGTAATAACACACTTGCTTTCTAAGATACTTTCAATGTACTCATTATAATTTAAAAGGTTATACTACAATTAAAAAAAAAACATCACCATAAAAATTACAAAAGTATATGGGAAAAAAATAAAAAAGATGTTCATAAATTATCAGATGAAACTTATTTTTCAATTAAAGTTAATTGAGCATCCGATTTTAAGTAAACGACCTTGAATACCACAAAATTTTATAACATGTAGAAATTGATTGTTAGCTACTATAATATGTAGTAGTCAGATTACTAAAAAAATGTAAAATCATCATGTTAGCGGTCCCCTCATGATTGTCCCACGCCATTAGGAGGAGGTTCAGCAGGAACCCAGCTGGCAGAGGTATGGATGAGAATCATCCTCATAGGCCGCAAAACCCTCCAGCGAGAATCAACTCCGGGCCACTACAACCACTCTTCTAAATCTCTACCAACTAGATTAGCCCTGGGGTCATAGTAGTCGATTAGTAGCTTCTACAACATGTAATAACTGAGTGCAAGCTTCTACTACAATAACATTATTTTGTTTTGATTTTGTTTATTGGAGAGACAATCTACTTAAAACAATATTTCGATTAGCAAAACAAACTAAGAGAATTTTATGACACCTACTACGTTTCAAATAAATATTATTTGATTACGATCGACTGTATAGAGACTAACAGGAAGTTGCTATACGTTGTAATAACCGGTTGCTAGCTATTTACACGTGGTAGCAACAATATCATCTTAGGTTGTTTTTACTTATTGAAGGATTATAATTTGGGTAAAATAATATTTCAATGAATAAAATAAACTAAGAGCACTCTATTACATCCACTGTATTTTAAATAAACATTATCTGATTATAATCAACTGTTTAGAAGCTAGCAGGTGTTTGCGACAATGTGTAGTAGTTAATTACTAGCTTTCACAATAATATCATTATTTTATGTTAATTTTATTTATTGTAGAGTGATAACTTGATTAAAAAAAATATTTCAATGAGTAAAATAAACTAAAGGGCTACGAGATATTTATTATATTTTAAATGAATATTATTTAATTACGATATAATATATAGAAGTTAACGTGTAACTGTTATAATGTATAACAGCTGATTACTAACTTCTACATAATATAATAGCTACTTAATAATTTTTACAAGTTATAGTAGCTACCAATAGCTAGTGCTGAATTAAAGATATTTTTAAGATTAAAAATTGATGGGTGCCAATTTAATATATATTCCCCTAAATATATCTTTTTTAAATGATATTTGTTTGATAAAGTCAAATAAATGAGTGAAGATGATGATTGCATGTGTGATGTCATGTTATATTTTTAACTGAGATTAAATAAATTATAGCATAAATTAAATTTTAATACAGTTTGTTACTTTATAAATAAAGTTTTAAAATAATCAAATCGGATAATTTATAAATAACTAGATATTTTTACTAGTACTACTTTCCAGTCGAATCAATTTTTTAATTAGTTGAATAATATTTTTTTAACTATTTTGATTAATTTATATTCAAAAAATCACCGCTATTAATATTTTAATCAAATTAATATTTGATAACATTTTTACAATCAGAAGAACTAGACAAATACATAGGAACTGATTTTATGTCATTATGAATTCTCTAGGTCTATTAGCCGATTTTGGCCTAAAGACCTCAAAATGACATGAAATCAGTTCTTATATATACGTCTAGTTCTTCTGATTGTAAAAATGCTATCAAATATTAATTTGACCAAATATATTGAGAAGAGTAATTTTATAAACACGAATATATCCGAAAAACTAATTCATATTTTAAAAAATCACTGCTCTCAACATATTGAGTAAAATTGATGTTTTAGAGCATGAATATAATTATAAAACTAGACGATTTTATAGGACCTGATTTCACATCATTTCAAAATCTCTAGGTCCATCGACTGATTTTGATTGAAACTCTTTAGGTTCATTTGACCAAAATCGGTTGATGGACCAAGAGTACTTAAAATAACATGAAACTAGGTTCTATGAATTAGGCTGTGTTTGGGAGAGTTTCTGAGAAGCACTTTTTAGATTCTAGCTATATAAAAGCACTTTTGAGTATTTGTGAATTTCAAATTCTGCTTCAGCTTCTATAACTTTTAGTCAAAATCTGGAAGCAAGAATTTGATATTTTTTTCTGCTTCTGCTTTTTTAAGTGCATGCAAAATTAAAAGTTGACATTTATGACCTTAATAAATTTATCATTTTACATAATTGCCATCATGCTTTTATATAATTTACATTTCTACAAATTTTTATGCATATTTTTTTTATTTATATAAATTTTATTATTTTTTATATTTATATTTTTTATTAATTATATATATTTTTAAAAATAAAAATTTAATTTTGATATAATGTTCAAAACATTTATTATGGATATTATTGTCATTTAACTTAAAAATTAAGTTTGGAAGTAATTATTCATCAAATACTCAAACTTTAACTTGAATCAGTTTTTGGCTTTTATTTCCAAACACTCCAAACTTTAGCTTCTCACAAACTTCAGCATAATCTCTATAAGAATCACTTTTCAAGAAGCAAAAGTTCTCCCAAACAGTGCCTTAGCCTAGTTCTTATGATCATATTCATGCTCTCAAATATAAATTTGATATAATATATCGAGAGTATTATTTTTTTAATATGAATTAATTTTTCGAACACATTCATATTTAAAAAATTACCGCTCTTACTATATTAGACTTAATTGATATTTAATAATATTTTTATAATTAGAAAAATTATAGAAAAGTATAAAAATTAATTTTATATTATTCTAAAATATTTAGGTCTATCGACTTATTCTGAACGCAAATCGGTCAAACCAATAAAAAAAAAGTCGATTCAATTGAGAAAAATAGATTCGACGAAAAACAATAGCAGGGGGCAGTGGTTACATAATTTAATTATTTATAAACTATCCTGCGCATAATTTCAAAACCTTACGTACTTATTAAAAAAACTGATTTTAATACATGCATACAGAATTTTCGTTTGCATATTTAGATATTAATTTTATTTATAAATTAAATGAATGTGAATTTTTCAAAAATAGAAATTTTTAATCTGAATATTCTTTTCTATGCTAGATTTCATCAGAATCTTAAACCCTATCAGTACCATACTTCAGGCTGCCTCATCGATTCAGGTTTCGATCACCTGCCTCCTCTGCGCTCTATCTCCTCCACGGATCGAGCTCATCGGCTGTCTTAATTTCCATAGGAGATGTGCGGAATTGCTCTCTTTGTTTCAGGAATCGATATTGTCGGTTGTGATCTCTGCACGGAATCCCTCGACCCCCCAACTTTCGACGACGACGAGGTGAAACTCCTATGAAATCTCTTCCTTGTTCAAACGGTGAAATTTAGTCGACGATATGGCAGCTGACTTAGGTTTTCAATTTCCCCAGCCAGCTCTGGTGGTGGAGGATCTCAAAGACGCGATCAGAAGAAGAGGACCCGATAGCCTTGGCTTCAAAAAGGTTTTCCTTTCATTAAAAAGTGCACAGTCTTCTCGTAAACACGGTGATATATCTGTGGACATCCTGTTTGAGTGTTACTTCCTTGCACATGCTGCCGATTGTATGTACCTGTGGCTTTTAACTGGGAAAGACTTGATTTTTAGATGAAGGCCGTGTGGAGGAGGATTTGGATGTATGTATTGAGGCAGATGCAAATGAAAACCTCTGTTATAGATTTGAAGATGTTAAAGTACGTGATCATAGTAATAGCCAACCATATGGGGAACTTTATTTCTTCGGTGCAACACTGCAGCTGAGGGGTGTAAGTCACATTATTCAGCCATTGGTGGATTCATCTGGAAACATTCTTGTCTTTAATGGTGATTACCAAATTCTTTCTGGCAGGCTGATTATTCACCATTGCATTCACCATGTAAATTGTTCTTTCATGTTCTATATGATACTCTTACTTTGTTGTGGATTGCAATAAGAATGACCTACTCATGTTACTTGTCATCTAAATGCCTATGGCTTAGGACATCAGTGGCAGGTCCTCATATTGCTTGTACCCAAGCTATAATCAAGGATTTTAAAGAAGTTGAAACCTTCTTCGTTCCAAATTCAAGGGACGGATGCCAAGTACATAGAATCCATTCATTTTAAATCCTCAGTTGAATTTTCTGGATTATCATCTCCATTAATGATAATAAAAAAATTTTGTTGATGGCTTGTCATGCTGATCAATAATTGATACTTGTAATAATGATGCAAATTTTCATATAGCAACAGCTTGGACTATTGTAATATGACATTCTTTCTGAAGGTATATCTTGTTGGCTAGAGTCTTGGGATGAAACTGTAAATTGGTCAAGTGCCTTGGTTCCCTATTTTATACTCACACATATATGTGTATGTATGTATACTTATCTGCATTCCAAGGTAAATTGTAGAAGATTGATGCTGCCTGCATTATGTTCTTAGGCTCAGTTCAAGCTTGTTGTACAGTTATTGCACTAGATATTTTAATTTCTTGCACAGTCCATGAATTGCCTCATGTTACCTGGATTATTGTTATATGTGAAAACATGTTGCTTCAAGTAATGTCAATTTTAATTTTCCTCATCTAATGCTCCTTTGGAACTGTTTTGTGTTATATTTAATTTTTCTTTGACTCAAGATTGGTTCTTTGTTACATTTTTCATTTCCAAAGGTGAAATATTTGGTGGAATTCATGTTAGTGATGATAGAAATGATGCTGAAACTCTTTTGCATGTATTGGAAAGACATTGCTGCTGCAATGACAATGGAAAAGAAAAAGTTTGTTCATGCAGTGAGGCCAAGATGCAACACATTCCTGAGACTATTTCAATGATCAAGGGCCCTTGGGCCTTGTTATATTGGCAGGTAGCTTAGTTATTCTGTTTTCTCTAGCATACTCTGGATGAGAATTTTTGATGCTTGATGCATAACTCTCTACTGATTACACTATTCGCACATTTGACTCTTAGAGAAAATCAAGAACCTTGTGGTTTGGGCGAGATGTATTTGGAAGGCGAAGCCTCCTTGTTCACTGGCCTACTTTGGGTGACCCAAGACTTCTTCTCTCCTCCGTATCACCAGCTTCGGCTATACGGAAAGCTTCTTGTAAGTATAAATTTTTGGATTCATTACTAATTAGTTTCATAAAATTTTTCTCATTGCAGATTCATGTCTATTTATTTAAGCTAGCTGCATGGTTTCCTAGATATTTGGATCCTCTTTTCTAATTGCTCTATGGAAATATTTTGTTTATAGTTGTAATATGATCTTTTCAGTTACTCTTGTTAACATCCTTGTCTTTCTTATCATTGCTTAACATTATATGCTTGTAGGCACCCAAACCAGTCTAGATACTGAAGCTGAACGCTCAGCTACTATAAGTTCTTATTGGGAAGAACTTCCTTGTGGGATATACAGTATTCATTTTAAGTCTTTTGAGACAAGTGTGGATCTCAAGAAAAAACTTATTGGTGAGGTCAGAAAGCACAACTGGATTGATACTTCATTAAATAAGCTAATCAAATGGGAAAGAACATCCATAGATCCAAAGATGGAATTGTTTTCCTCCAAACATCATCAAGATCAACCAGGGCAACTTGCTTTGCCTTCAGCCTTTCTCAAAGGAATGAATCATGCACAAGCAAGTTCAGATATTCATAACCACATGCCAGGTTGCCAATGCTCTACCAACCATATCTTTTACCATTTGAAAGCATTTTTCTAGTTAAAACCTCTTGAATGGTGCTATCGGTGGTCAGGTGATGTTCAGCCAGCAGAAAAAGTACTCAGTGCACTAAGAAAATCTGTGAGGCGACGGGCTGTAAACAGATTCATTCAGGTAAAAGTCATAAATTATTATATTGAGATTTTCCAATAAACTTCTTGCCAGACGTTGTTTGCTGTAACTTTTAATTTGTAGTAAGCATTCATAATTTACCTGGCTAAATTTTCTGAATCTTGTTAAATTAATTAGCATTCTTGGCTTTCTTAAGCCATTGTTTCATCTGTGCATGCCTGCGCTGTCATATTTTTTATTTTATCTATTATGTTAATGTTGACATGAACACGGTATAATTGAATAGCTGTCTAAATAAAATTGAATGATATGAATTTAACTTATCATGATTCTCATCTTGATTAATCTGCCTGGAAGCTAGCTAGAATAATTATTCAACCTTGCTCTAGAATGTGCTGGAAGAGATCCATTGTCTCTTGTTTATCTGATGATGGAGATCAGTATGCTCATTTTTTTGTAGATCCCCCAACATCGAGTTGATTTTCCATGTGCCTTCTAAAAATTTTAGTTTGTGACTATATTTGAAAATTACAACCCTGCATGTTGCACTTGTGTTTTTAAGAAAACCTCCTAGACACCATGATTTTCTATATATTTTTTTGTGTTATTATATTGAGGAGTGATGTACTCTTGAAACATGATAACAAAAGTTTTCCAACAGCAGACACCTTGTCAGAAAGACAAAATGGATGATCATGCACCTATTGCTGTTCTCTTCTCTGGCGGGCTGGATTCCATGATACTTGCAGCAATATTGGATCAATGCCTTGATCCTGGATGTAAGTTCATCTTAAACACATTTCAATGCATCTTATGCTATTTCTCCTTAAATTAAATTTCATCAATTTGCCAATGATGTCTCTTAGAAGTCACTGTTTCTGTGATTATGTTGGCTTGATCATTGTGCATAATTCCTGATGATATATTCGTATTTGTTTCATTTGGATACATTTTTTTATCATAATAAATTAGTTTTTGTGAATTTGTCATGAGATACTTCAATTTTGGATGTGATTGTGCTAGATCATGTTCTCTATGACATCCTTCATTCTTGGATGTGATTATGCTAGATCATGGCTCAATTTTCTACGGAACTCACACATATGTATTGTATTTTATACTTCCTCTCAATTTGGTGATAAAATGCTTTTCAACAGATATAAATGATTAGTCAAAATAAAAGGAAACTCTAGTTGTCTTAATAGTTTTAATTGCTAGTTGATTGCTTCAAAAAAATGGAACTTTTCCCCTTCCTTTTATAATCTTGCTAGAATAACTTCTATGGACATAGGAGTTTGTGAAATGAAAAGCCCAACACATTGCTGTGTAGCATCATGCAAACATTCTTTGTGCTTGACTGTGTTACCCATATTACGGTTCAATTTGTTCACAGTATGTAAATGAGTGCACAATGATATTTTTCTTTATAATAGAGTGCACACTGCTTTCTTTCAGTCACTTCTATTGGCTACAATTTTCTTGCATTATTTGATGTGTCCGTATCATCAAGCATGGTTAACTATAAATATCACATAGTGAACTACCTTTTACACCATATATGGAGATATTCCAGTATGAAAATTAGGCCTTCTATGCCTGGCTTGCTATCTTCTGTGCTTTGTGTAAATTTTCAAGATTCTGATATTCTTTCAGTTCACAAGCCCCTACCTTTTTTTTGCTTTTATTTGATAGAAAAATTTCTTTTCGATTGTATCCTTTTGTTACTGCATATTCCTGACAATCTGGAAATTTCATCCAAACTAAAATGATGAAGATCTTTTGCAACTGATTTGTATTTTACACTGTAGAGTATCTCAACTAACTTCTAGTCCTTTGCAATTGTCTTTTTTTAAAAAAAAAAAAAATTCTCTTGTGTGTGTGTGGGTGTATAATATAGCTTCATTTCCTCTTCATAAGAATTTTATTTGTTCCTTATCTCTTTCATGAAATACTCTTTTTTTGTCAACTAAGAGTGAAGACTAACAGCTTCTTGTTATATTCTTTTGCAGACACAATTGATTTGCTAAATGTGAGTTTTGATAGCCAGCTTGCTCCTGACAGAGTTTCTGCTAGGACAGGATTGGCTGAACTTCAAAAAATTGCTCCACATAGAAGGTAATTCTCCACCGGTGTATATGTATACTGTGACTTTGTCCAAGAGAATGCATTTCCAAGTCTGCTTAAAATAGTACTTTTTTGATGTCTTGATATAAGATCAGATGTTATTTGTACATTGTTCATACAAAATGTTTATTTCAAGAAGCAAACACATGATAGGATGTTTTTTTGGCTGATATATGCAATTTGTGTATCTTAATCACCCTACTTGGAGAGTTTTGTTTCTTTTGTCCTGTCTGCTTTGAGGTTCTTCCAGAACCCTGAAATCCTTGGAACTGCAGGTATATCCATGTACATGCATTGAGTCATAAAAAACCAAGATTACAGCTTGGTGACTTCTTTACTATGAAAGAAACGTTTCCATTTTTAATAATTAATCCATGTGTTTCGCAATGTAAGAAACTAAGAATGATTTATTAGAATCTATTCATTGTTAAAACCTAGCAACTGCTTGTTTAGCTTATATAATTTCCCGTGTTCATGATATTAGTTCATTTTACCATTTTATATGGCTGTTCTTCACATTCTATCTGCTTAATGGCTGTGGATGTGCAGGATTGAGCTTCAACCATTGAAATATGCCTTTTATGTACAATATCACTAGAGTTCAAAAATTTCTCCTCTACTCACATTAGAAATTCTAACTAGTGCATGTCAATTGGAAGATTCAAATTGTTGCTCTTTTTTCCAGAGCAATTATATATTGTTATTATTTGACTGCTTCTTCCCTTTATCAGACAGGGTTCTGTTAGAGATAATACAAAAAGACTTATGATGTCTCTAGTTGAGGGGAGGACAGAGGGGGAGAAAGGAATAGTGTCAAGGGAGGGAAGAAGAGAAGGAAGAGGCATTGGAGCTGTTTTGTTTGTTTTGCCTACTTAAAATGATATGAAAGAAGAGAATATGGGAGAAATGTTGAATTTAACCTTTTCATTTTTCCATTTGCAAGACTTGCAAGCTAAACTAGTAAATTAAGACTTTTCATCTCCCACTATTTGGACTTCCTCTGTTTTGGGCTCTCCCATCTCTTAATGTCTTGGGCATTCCATTAAATTTTTTTCATATAACCAGTGATGTTTTTAGATCTAACAAATAAGGTATCTTGTGATATAAATCTGCTTATTTCTCATTCTGATCATTGGTATCTTTAGATAACAGGTGGAGGCTGGTGGAGATTGATGCTATTCTCTCTGATTTGACATCTGAAGCAAAGCATTTGTTATCATTGATACATCCAGCAAAGACCTACATGGTATCTGTTTCATTGATGTCGTTAAGAAATACGTTTCTTATCTTGTCCAGTTTCTCTCAACCCTCTTGTTTAGATTGTTTCCAAATCTTGTTCTTGTCAGTTCTTGTATTTTACTTATACGTGAGGATTGTTCTATTCTGTTTGGGTCCTAGTTAGACTTGAGTCCGTTTTAGTCAGGTTGTGGAAAGTAAACAACTAAAAAAAACTTATATGAGGGTTCAAAGTGATTGCTTGAGAAATTTTAGCATTGAAAATTGTTTGAGTTACTGAAAATGTTGTTTGTTTATCTCTAAGTTAATGTATTTGACAATCATGGAATGCAGTAAATCCTTGAATTTGTTATGCAAGTAGTGGAGTTGAGCGATGCAAAGTAAGGCCATGAAAGTAATGGTCAAGTAGAGTCATGATAAGGAGAACTGAATTATAAACCATGTATGTAGGTGTATTATATACCTCAATGAGCAATACTGGATCATGATTAATTCAAAACTCCAAAAAATCCTCTCTATCTCTTATTGAAGGAGGCATGTGGTTCCCTTCTCAAAATGAGCCACCTGAGATCTTTTGTTCTCTCTAAATGCTATATATCTCTTATTTGTCGGTTCCCATTCTTGTCCATAGGCAATTTCCATTCATGTATAACATGCCATGACGATCAGAAAATGCATTTGTAATATAACAAAGCATCTGTTTGGTTATGATGGTTGTTGTTTCAGGATCTTAATATTGGGTTGGCATTATGGTTGGCTGCTGGTGGTGATGGCTGGGTGGATGGGAGGCTTTGTAATTTACAAAATAACCAGAGGTATCGATATAAGTCATCTGCCCGGATTCTTCTAGTTGGCTCTGGTGCTGATGAGCAATGTGCTGGGTATGGCAGGCACAGGACGAAGTATAGGCTTGGAGGGTATGTTTGACATGGGATAGATGCATTGTCTTCTTTCTCCAATTTCTTGATTATATACCTTTCCTTGCATTAATTATCTTAAACTCAACACTACATTCTACAGATACTATTACTAGGTATGCCTTCCATCTCTGTTTGGCATGTATTGACTTTGTTCATAAAATCTTATGTAGTTGATATTTTTTATTTTTTGCTGAAAAGAGTTTAAACCTGTGATCTATTCAACTTATAATTGATCTGTTACTTTGTTTCACTGCATGGTACTTTGTGACATCCACTTCCCAAAGCATAATGCTTGCTTTTTTTTTTCTTTGTACTATTTACTCAAATATCGTATCCAGTTATCCTTTAATGCAATTTTTTTTACATTACTCTGAGCCTTCAGTTGGGATGCACTTCATGAAGAAATGAGATTAGATGTGCAGAGAATTTGGAAAAGGAATATGGGTAGGGATGACAGATGCATTTCTGATCGAGGAAAGGAGGTATGCTTTTTGTTCCATTAACACTAAACCTCCTATTGCACCCTTTTTGCTTATACCATTTTTTGCTTTTTAGGCTAGATTCCCATTTCTCGACGAGGATGTTATTAGAACACTACTGGAATTCCCTCTGTGGGATATTGCTGACCTTGATAGACCTGTTGGGATAGGTGACAAGAAGATCCTTAGAGAGGTTTGTCCCACAATTGGAATTTACAATTCGTTTAATTGTTGTAGATTTCTCTAGTATATACTAATTGTCTTGTAACTCCTGTAGGATGATTCAGATAAAAGCATTTATACATTTGAAAAACAAAAGATAAATGAGAAAATATAGGCTGATGCGAAAAAGATGATTGTTAGAGTCTAGTTACGAGAATAGAATCTATTATAAGGTGTGTGCCAAATTGTGAGGGAAAAACAAATAGAAGGAAATAAAGGGAAACCCAGCAAGATTCTATTGTCTACATTCGATAGAAGAGAAACAAGGAGACGGGACGGTAGAGGGTAGGAAACATTGAAAATTGATGGAAACACTAAAATGCTGCATGTTTAGGAATGACAAAAACCAAAGGTCTAATTATGTTCTTTTCTCTCATTTCTTCTTTCCTCTCTTTCAAATAGATTAGATGAAGGAAACCCCTCACATCTCCCTTATTCTCCATTCCCAATTATTCTTCCTTTCTTTCTCTTTCTCCTTCTCCTACAAGCAGACATGCATAGAGTGGAAGCTATAGAAGATAGAGGTGGACCAAAAAAATATTAAATATGTACAAAAAGTAATTTAATTGATTTGAATATTACTAACAATCTTGCATAAAGATCAATGGTCAAATTAATGTAACCGGTTCCAGATAGTAGAGACATAATTTGTGTCAAGGTGTGTTGAATTTAGTTGCTTTATCTCTTCAAGGTTTCTCGGCTGCTTGGATTAGAGCAAGCTTCTGCAATGCCAAAGAGGGCCATCCAGGTGCATTTTCTTTGTCTAGATTGACGTTAGCTTCAGCTGACCACCAATTTATTTTGCATCCAACTAAGAAATTGTGATACCTTCCTGTATTGAACTCCTTGCAGTTTGGTTCGAGAATTGCAAGAGAATCTAATCGAAAAAACTTCGGAAGCAACCGGGCAGCAAACCAAGCTTCTGCTGGCAGTGTTGACATCCATCAGTTGATAAACTAACACTAAGTTGGAGCTTTGTTTGCTCCATCTGAGCACCGTTTGATTCTGCATCTAATTATCTCTCAAAGTTTCAGACGTTGCAAGATCCATCACTTTGTAAACTAACACTAAGTTGGAATTGTATCAGCTTCAGCTGAGCCCCAATTTTATTGCATCTAGTTGTCCTTTGGAGTTTTAGACACTCAGTGCCATATCATCTTGTGTTGAACTCTTTACAGTTTGCTTTGAGGATCACAAAAGAATCAAATAGAAGAAAATACTTCCGAAGCAATCATCCTGTGTTGGTGTCTTGAACATCATTTTCCTGATGAAATCTTGTGTAAAATATTGTCTCTGAGTTGTATCACAAGTATCCTGATGAATTAACCTTAGTCAAAATATTTTAGTTTTTATTTTATTTTTTGAAGTTAATATTACTTGCACACCATCCAAAAAATGCCATAGTCAATTGAACATAAGTATTTAAGATTAAATTTTACTTTTATTTATTTGGCTATTATTTTTTTGTTTACCATGTGTTTCATAAATTATAATAAATTTAGAAAACACATCCTTTTTATTTCTCTCACCAAAAAAAAAAAATTAAAAAGGTAGATTTATACCATTCTTTGCCCTTCAAAAAACAACACAAGAACCATTTTGTACCTTGTTGCTCCTCACATTTCTATCCCTTGTAGGAAACAGACTACCTGAGTTTTGATGATAGGTCTGAAATTAAACAAATTGGCTCCATAAATTCTAAAGATGCAGAGAAACTGAAGAAATTCGCCATCTCTAGTTTACAAACAAAACTTAATAACTATCAGAACTACATCTACAGTTACAAATAGGCACACACATTTCTGCTACAGGTGAATTAGAATGTGAACATCATTGGTGTCACCTAAAGTACATGTCACAGCATTACATGAGTGAAGTGCTAGTTCCATATGAATGTTAACTATTCTGTTTCATTAATGGACTGCACATTCTCAGCATCTGTCTCATTCTTCATCTTCTTCGTCCTCAGCTTCAGCCAGTTTGGTCAGCTCCTCTTGGATTATGAGCTTTATCGATGCTTTTCGGGGGTTCAGATCCACTCTATAGTGCGTAGCTGATGGAGAATTGATAAAATTATAACATTGTATAGCTTGATGAAAGAGAATAAGGAGCATATAAGGGTTCTAAAGTACATACCAAGCAGCTTCAGAATATCTGTGAAAGTTGCCTGAAACAAACAAATATGAGCTCAAAGTGATTAATAAGATCCAAATTCCAAAGTATTAGAAAGTTATCTAGAAATGGAAGAGCGCAGATACATGAGATTGGAATTTACCAAAATGTGGTCCAATAATGTTTTTTTTTATTCAAAAGGTGCCCCGGGTTCATTTTTCACCATAATACCCAAATTTACCTCTAAAAGAAGCCACAAAGTGACTTATAACTATAAATTTATCTCATATTCGGTACTGAGGCATTTTCAAACTTGTAGATGTTGAAAATGTATTTTATGGCTCTAAATTTTGCTGTGAATTGATTTGCAAACTACCATACAGCACATTCTTTTATCACAATGTAATGTGATTTGGAAATTTGATTGAACCATAAAAATTATATATTTATCAGACGTTCAACTTTGAGGTGCCTAAAGTAAACATTTCAAGCTTTCAAGCGGCCAAAAATATTTATTTTTCTAAATTTTGAGATAAACCAATTAGCGTATCGCCTTGCACAGTCAAATAATAAATTTATTTCATGTTTAGTTTTGAGACAGACACCCCAAGTTGCACATTTCAAGTTTTCAAACGTCTACGTATATGTTTTGGCCCTAAATCTTGCCATCCGCAGATCAACTCCAGCAGGTTTAGTCTGTGTTGTGAAAGGCGCGCCCGAGACGCGAGCCGCACAAGGCGCTGGTCATTGCGCCTCGCGCCCCATGATTCGGGCACGGGAGGCTAGGCGCGCCTCGGTGCGCCTTTGCGCCTAATCTGAGGCGCTAATGAGGCGCGCCTCTTGACCAACTCAATTCATTTTTTTTCCTCTTTTGAAAAGATTTTTAACCTATTTCTTTTTGGCTAAAAACAAACATAACAAGCAAATTAGGGCACCTAGGAAATACCGAAATAGAAAAAAGAAAAGAAAAAAAATGAACGCACACACCTCTCACCTGACCCCTAGCCTCCTCGGAGCATTTC
>JBAMIE010204120.1:0-10815 GCA_037177295.1 Kaempferia parviflora
AATTAACACAAACTCTTCCTAACATTGGTTAAGATAGAATGTTAAGCATAAAGGAAACCTTACATGATCGATCTCCTTATTGGGGTTTCTCCCGTGGACAACTGTGAGAAGGGATACCTTCTATCACAAAGCCCTTCCAATCACGTGTCCACGGGTTACTAAACAAATTCAAAGACAAATCATATATTATGCATGAATTTTGTAGTTTAGCTCAAATTCATCCAACATTCCTATTGTACAATTGCAATCATCACATAATAAATAGAATTGTACAATAGATTTAGATCTAGATTAAATCATCAAACAAAGATCTACATTCCAATTCAATCTAAATTCATGATTTCAATCAAGAACACATTAAAGCAAAGACTTGGCATGCCAAATTCAATGATTACAAAATTCAAACATTACCAAACATAGAAGTCTTTACTAAGGACGGATTACCACCAATATCAAGGATTACAATAAAATCATCCTCTACAATTACATCCACACACAAGACTATGGAGATCTACTCGAGACTCATAAGAGAAAACCAAAGAGAGAGGGAAAATGATCAAAACTTATCTTCCAAGCCTCCTTCCTTTGAGGCCTCCAAGAGACGTCGTCTTCTCTCTGATCTCATGCAAGAACACCTCCTAGAGCCTTAGATTGCATTTGGAACTCTTTGTATCCTATGGCGGTTCTTCCAAGGCAAGGGGCAAAGCCCCCAAGCTAAAGATGACAAAAATGAAGGAAGAGACCCCTTTTATAGATCTGCCCTGTTTTGGGTGGAATTTCACACGGCCGTGTGACCATCACACGACCCTCTCATGTAAGTCTTGGCTTAATGAACGTTTTAGATATTTAAGTCCTCTAAATTCTTCAATTTTAATCACTCCAAAATTCTAACCGAGCACAAAGTTATGGTCATTTTACTAATCAGTCCGTGCTGTAGCCTGGATTTCGCATGGCTGTGGATAAATCACATGGCCCTATCATGTAACAATCTGGAAATATTGTGAAACCTATACCATCTTGTAGGGATTGAAGTTATCTTCATTTTGTGTATTCATAGACCAAAAATCTCCAACTGAGCAAGAAGTTATGCTCGTTTTAATTTTGGTCTGCAGGCTGGATAGATTTGGGCAGGCTTCATATTCTTCGTCATAAGGCGTGCACGGACGACTACACGGCCGTGTGGATCACACACGGCCGTGTCATGTGATTCTCTGTTTGAGGTCACATGACCGTGTGGATGCCACACGGCCGTGTCATGTCACTCTCTAGATCATCCTTCATTCTTTAATTGTCACACGACCGTGTGAGGGTCACACGGCCGTGTCATGTCACTCTCTAGAAAATGACACACGACCATGTGAGGGACACACGACTGTGTCATGTTACTCTCTGCTCCATCTCACACGGCAGTGTGAGGGTCACACGGCCGTGTATAGTGACTGCTTGTACGGTGATGATTCCAGAACATGATCACAGCTTCCCATTCTTCCGGTTTTGTTCCAAAACGATCGAAAATGCTCCAAAATGTGTACCTACACATGAAAACGAAAAATAGCAGATCTCCGAACCAAATGATATAATTAAGCTGAAAATGATATAAAAGGGAATGAAATAGCGCAGATCATAATCAATGAAATCAAAATGATCAGCGAAAATGATGCAAAATAATAGGTATAATCTACGCTCATCATCAACTTAGCTTAGGTTTACTTTCATGTTTAGCCTAGGCTTATTTTTTTACTTAATTTAGAACGGTTAGATAAAAAGCTTTACCCAACCCTAATAACATAGCATCGGAATGGGATAGCATGATAATACGTCAAGGAAACCCTGCCAACTACATGTCTAGCAAGAATCATATGTGTTCAACCAGGTGTACTCGACTTGGTGGATCTGACTGAAGCTACCCCAGTCAAACATGAGCTAGTTAGACCAAAACCTAGTGTTAAGTTCGTTGGGAAGGTTATTTTTGTGAAGTCATCTATGATGTGGTTACTTTAATGAGATCCATGTGACTCACAACAATCTAGAGACTTATCCTACAAACTCCTTGAATAACCCAAAACTAAATTTGAATCTAACATGGGTTTAACAACCTTTTCAAAAACTCATAATAAGTCATGCCACTTAAACTCACAATCAATAATAAGTCAACTTAAATAATACATTTAACCCAACAAATAAATCTAATAAACCTACCTAATAGGTAATTAACAAACTTACAAATCTAATAAAATTTATTAAATTCAATTCACCCAAAATAAATTTATCTAAAAAATAAAATAAACAAATTTAATATTCATAAAACACAAATCTAAATTGGTAAATTCAAACTAATTAATAATTAAATTAAACTTAAAGTTTAATAAACATGAACTTACTTGGTAAAATAAAAATTAAGCTAAGCAACAAACTGAATTAATCAAATAAATAATTAAATATTTAAACTTAATTAAATAATTGAATTTTACGCAAAATAAAAAAAATAATTAACTTAATAATTCAATAATCAAATTTAATAATTAAACTTCACGAACTTAATTACTTAACTTAATAATTAATAAACTTAAATTAGTCAACTTAAACCAATAATGAAATAATAAATGATTAATAAATAATTAAACATATTACTCTTAAAGAAGTTAATTATACTTAATTAGATTAATAAACAAACTTAACTTAATAATAAATTTGTAAACACAAACTTTAACTTAAGAATTAAACTAAAACTAATTTACTTTAATTAATTCAAAATCACTTTTACCCAACCTAATTAAGCATCTAATTAAAACTTAATCTTAATCTAATAAATAAATTAATCAACTTAATTCAATAATAAACCTAATCAACTTAATCAAATTAATTAAATTAATGATTATACATTAATTATTAAATTATTTAATAAATCAAATCAATTAGATTAAACATAATTAATTAACAAATAAAATTTAATAATAAAATCATAAACTAATTAATCTGCTCAAATCCATAAATAACTAAACATAATTAATAATAAACTAAAAAAATCTAATAACTAAACATATAAACCTATAAATAATTTAACTTAATACAAATTTTTAAACTCAAACAAATTAAAAGACAACTTAACTTAACAACTAACCTAATTAAACAAATAATTATTTTTAACAACAAACCTAACTAAAATGAACTTAAAACATAAATAATAAACATAATCAATAAATCAAACAATTATCCTAATTAATAATAAATCTATATTAATATTAATAATCAACAAAATTTACTAATAAAATTTGACTCAAAACTAAAGACAAAAATAAACTTTAAATTGAATAAAAATTAACCAAATGAACCTAATCAAACTTAAAATTTAATTAAACATAATATTAAACTAATAAAACAATTAAAATGATATTAAAAATAAATCAACTTAAACAACTTAAACTCAACCTTAACTTAATTAAACTATTAAACAAATTATGTTGAAAAACCTAACTTAACAAAACCTAAAACCGAGTCATCTAACATAAATCATAGGCTAACCTTGATTGAAAACCTAGAACTGGTAAGATGACTTAAACTCATTTGGAAAACTATGCATTTCATGAATGTTTGGACTCTTAGGATAACACTAAGTTCAGGGGGAGCAAAAATTTTCAGTTTCAAAATTGTCTTTTTTAAATTCAGATTTTTCAAAACCTATAGTTTCAAAATAGTTTCTTTGAAAATTATAATTTTTTCAAACTTATATTTTCAAACATTCTGATTAATTTTCAAATTAAGGAATTCAAAACTTAATACTATAAAAATTTTGAGGTTGTAAAATATTTCAAAATCAGTTGTTTTACTCATACTTTCAAATCATTAATCTTCTTTCATGAGAATTTTTCAACATTTAAGATTTCAAAATTACTTTTGAAAAATTATCCTTTTTGAAAATTCTAGAGTTCAAAACTTATCATTTTGAAAACTCTGACAATGAAAATCATTTTCATTACTTAACTTTTTCAGAATGTTAAACAATTCACCATTTTTAAATTTTAAGATCTTATTTTCAAGACTTATCATTTTGAAAATTATAAGGTTACAAATTATTTCAGTTTCATCTTTTTGAAAACTCTTTGAAATTCAAAATCAGTTTCAAAATCAATCTTAACCATGCTGATCTGTTTTATAACTTATCATTCTAAAAGTTTAGATTTACAAAGAAATTTCATATCAATCTCTTTTTCAAACTTAAGCCTTTTTCAAAAAGTTGGATTAGTTTTTGTGATACACCTATTTTTGATGTGTGTCAAAGGGGGAGAGATATCATATTCAGGGAGAGAGATAGTTTGAGAGAGTTACTTAACTCAGGGGGAGAGTTAAGTAGAATGTTTGTTTACTTATCAATGTAATTTTAACTTAATTATGAACCTAGGTTGACAAACATCAAAAAGGGGGAGATTGTTGGTGCCAGTTGCACCAAAATCGAACCTAGGTTTTGATGTTGTCAAAGGTTCAATTTATGTCTTGTTATGATCTGACGAGTTGCTTTAGTGTGCAGACTGTTTACTCAACCGGGAAAGCCCTAGTCGCGGCTAGGCAGGAAGTCGTAGCGATCGTGAAAGCCAGGCAGAAAGTCCAAGTGGGTCGCGGACCTGACAGTTTACGGCAGAAAGTCCAGATAGGTCGAGGACCTAATATCTGGTAGAGGAAGCCCTGGTGAGCCGATCTGATGCTATGCAGAAAAGTCTAAACAGGTCGAGAGGACCAGATGTTTATTAGGTAAGGTTGAGGTAAACAACTGGAGTGGAGCGACAGAGAGGTTGTGTCCCAACGAGGGACAACCCTAGGCCGCTAATCCAACTGAAGAAACCGGGGAGGTTTCCAAGTTGAGATCAAGACAGGTTTTATTGTCTTACATTACTCATGCTTCATTATATTGAGCTAACTCTATGGTGCAGGTATACTTTATATTGCGCTAACTCTGTTTTCCAGGTTGACTAAGTTGGAGAAATCGGTCGACCGAACTCAGGAATCGGTCAACTGAACCACTTATGGTTGGCACAGTAATTCAGATGTATCGGTTGATTCATCCAAAAGGAAATTCAGGGATCGGTCAACTGAACACCAGGTTCGGTCGACCGATCAATTAATGACATTAATGGAGGATGATCGGATCGAAGCAAACAAGGCAATATCAGAGGATCGGTTGACTGAACAGGAGGTTTAGTTGACCAAAAGCTTAATTACGAAGATCGGATCTCAAAGAAAAAGAAAAGCGGCAAGGATCTGTTGACCGATAGAAGGTTCGGTCTACTGATAGGTTCAGTCGATCGAACGACTTTTCAGTTGACCGAACGAAGGCTATAAGAGAACATCGAGATCAGAGCTTCAGGTATCTCTTCCACATTCATTCTTCACGAAAACTTTGAGCTTGGGCGATCTTCTACTACTGCACCAACGCAAGCTGCGGCAACGAAATCTCTCCGACTTGAGCGAGTCTGCAAAGTCGGTATATTTTTATTAAGGTTGCATTGTATTAAAACTCTGTACTTGTAATTATTCTTGTGTATACTAGATCGGCCATCGGTGTGGTCAAGGATCACGGACCTTCGAGTAGGAGTCGAAACAGGCTCCGAACGAAGTAACCGAATCATGTCTTAGTTGTGTTGTTTTATCTTCTTTCCGCTGTGACTCTAAAATTGATTTAAGAAAAGTTTTTTAACGAAAGTGATATTCAACCCCCCCTTCTATCGCTATATAGATCCTTCACTATTATTCTGTAATAAATCATACTGGCACCCGAGTCCAAGCATCGGTTCCTAAACTAAACTTGACAAATCAAGCTAGACCAAATCACTATCGTATCTCCAAGGATCATATCAATTACCTAGATAGACCTTATCGAGGTTATGATTTAGGGGGAGCCAATAGAATGACCATTCACCTGCTAAGATAGATTTTTTTAACCTTGTTTGATGTTTGTTTAATTATTTTCTGTAAACTATCATACCTAGGATAGAAATGGTTAGTTAAGGTTACATATGATTGGAACTTACACAACGTATCAGGGTGGGGCGAGCTGATAGTACGTCAGGAAAGCCGTCTAAGAAGTCAGGTAGGGAAAGGCGTCTGCTATTTGGTCTTCTTAGCTCGGTGGAACTAGCCGAAGCTATCTCGTCACATTCTCGACTAGTTAGACAAAGATTTCTGAACAAGTAATTGAAAAATATTATTTCTTTATGCGGCTTTGTCTAGGAAAGGGTTGTTGATCCAATATGGCTTTGGCCAAAGAAGGCCTCTGTGTGCCTCGTCAAGACCTAGTTGCCAAATATTGAATTTTTTTAATTTCTAATTCTTAAATCTGAATCTAACCTAAGATTCTTAAATCTAAATCTAAATCAAATCTTAGACTTCATTTAAATTCCAGATAAAATTAAAACTATCTCATAAAACATATAAGGTTCCCTGTTTTGTCACTTAAAAAAAGGTGAGATAGCTAAAATTGATGAAGTTAGTCCAACCTAATCTTAATTTTCAAAATTCTCTTTCTCAAACTCAATTTAATTAAACCTATATAACCAAACCATAAATTTAATTAAATTAATCAAATCTTAATTAAACTTTAACCAACTCAATCAAACTCACTTTAATTAAATCTATATTAAACTTAATCCACTTTAATTAATTCAAATTAAAACTAAATCAAACTTAATCAACTTTAATTAAACCAATCAAATTAAATCATCACAAATCAAACTTAATTAAATTAATCAAACATAATAAAAACTTTAATTAATTACTTAACCAATTTAAGCAACCTTAATTAAACCAAATCAAACTTAATCAACTTTAATTAAACAAAATCAAACTTAATCAATTTAATATACTTAATCAACCATAATTAAATGAAATTAAAATTAATCAAATTAATAAAATCAAACTTAACCAATTTAATCAACTTAATCAAACTTAATTAAACCAAATCAAAATTAACCAATTAATTTAATAAACTTAATCAACTTTAATTAAACTAAATCTAAACAAATCCAACTTAATTTAATTAATCAACATTAATTCTTAAACCAAATTAATCAATTAATCAACTTTAATTAATTCTTAACCAACTCAATAAAATCAATTAATCAACTTTAATTAATTCTTAACCAACTTAATTGAATCAATTGATCAAACTAAATATTAATTCTTAACCAACTTAAGTAAATCAATTAATTAACTTTAAATAATTCTTAACCAACTTAATTAAAAAAATTAATCAACTTTGATTAATTCTTAATCAACTTAGTTCAATCAATCAATCAAACTTAATATTAATTCTTAACCAACTTAATTAAATCATTTAATCAACTTTAATTAATTTTAACCAACTTAATTAGTTAAATTAATCAAATTTAATTCTTAATCAACTTAATTAATTAATCAACTTTAATTAAACCTAAATCAAATCAAACATAATCAACTTGAATTAAAACAAATTAAACTTAATCAACTTTAATTAAACTAATTTAAAACCTAATCAATTAAAATTAACTTAAACTTATTCAATTTAATACACTTAATTAATCAACTTTGATTTAACCAAATCAAACTCAACCAACTAAATTAACCAAGTTTAATTAATCAAACTCAATGAATCAAACTCAATCAATCAAACTCAATTAAACTGAATCAATTAAACTCAATTTAACCAAACTTAAAACTTTAATTAAATTAATCATCCTTAATTAATTATTAAACCTTACCAACTTAATCAAATGAATTAATTTTAATTAAACCAAATTTGAATTAATCAAATCTTAATTAAACCAAATTAATCCAACTTAATTAAATTTTAACCAACTTAATCAAACATAACTCTTTTCAAAAATTCTCTCTCAAAATGATTTTTAACACAAACTCTCTAGCTAACCATATCAAACTGATTACTCTGAAATCTGTCTCACAGAATTAATATAGGATTAACATGCTCGATCACTTAGATTGGGTGAGACAGACTAGGCAAGTGAACTTATTCAATCTATCATGTACTTCTACTGAAATAGATCCAAATTAAGGTACTTTATGTGTAGGAACATAAAGATTTGGACCAGTGGATGTTGGATAGTGGATGATCCATACACATGACTGGAGATAAATTGAAGTTCAGCAAATTGAAATATAAGGACCTAAGAACAGTGGCATTTGGTAACAACGCTACACTTAAGGTAATCGGTTCAGGTAACATTGAACTGAGCTCTAATTTCACTATTAAAAGGGCCCTACTGGTTGATAAATTTTAATTTAATTTACTTAGCATTAGTCAACTCTGTGATACTGATTATCTTGTTACCTTTACCAACCAAGACTACCTTATTAAGAACATACAAGACCGAGAGGTAATCCTAAAAGGACTTAGGAGAAATAATATTTATGTTATAAATTTACTAGCATCACTTAAATGCTACCTAACACAAATTGAAGAAACCAAACTCTGGCATAGGAGACAAGGATATGTCCACCTAAAATTAATTTCAAGACAAAGCCAAAAAGGGCTAGTTAAGGGCATACCTAGACATAGAAACCTTGAAAAATCAATTTATGAACCATGTTAACAAGGAAAACAAACCAAATCTATTCACAAACCTATTCAACCTAACCTAACCCAATATGTACTTGAGCTCCTACACCTAGACCTATTTGATTCTCATGGAGCCAAGTCACTAAGTGGAAACTGATACTGCTTAGTTATTATTGATGATTACTCAAGATTTACCTGAGTTCAATTCCTAAAAACCAAAGACCAATGTCTTGAATCTTTTACTACCTTAACTAAAATACTTAAAAATCAATAAGATATTAAAATTAAAAGAATTCTAAGTGATCATGAGGGAGAATTTGAAAGTTTAAAATTTACTGAATTTTATAAATAAATAGATATTTACATGAATTTTTTGCCCTAGGACTCCTCAAGTCCTCTGACTTAGTTGAAAGAAGAAATATAACCCTACAAGAAGCTGCTAGAACCATACTCAATGAATACAACTTAACTATTAATTTTGGGCTGAAACATTTAACACTGCTTGCTACGTACAAAATAGGGTCCTAATTAATAAAAGATTCAATAAACCCCTTATGAAATTTACTATCAAAGACTACCCAACCTATATTATCTAAGGGTCTTTGGCTGTAAGGTACATATTTTGAATATAAAAGACTACTTAGGTAAATTCCAATCTAAGTCTAGCTCTGGAATATTTGTAGGGTATTCAACCACAAGTAGGGCCTACAGAGTCTATAATAAACAAACCCTTAAAATTGAAGAAACTACTAATATAATTTTTGATGAAGAAATACAACCCAACCCAACCAACCAACCTGACATAATAAATAAAACTAATCTAACCAAACAAAAGAATGGAGAGTCTAGACCAGACCAAATTACTGACTTACCAATTGAGCCAATTCCTGAATCCGCTGAACTAGTTCCTGAACCAATTTTAAACCTCTCTGCTGAACCAGTTCTTGAACCAAACCTAGACCTATCAGCCAGACCTGAGGCTTAACCAAGTTCTAGGATCAGACTTAATCACCCAACAGATCAAATTTTGGGTTACCCAACCTTAGGGGTCAAAACTAGGTCCTACTATAGAAACCTAAGTCAGGTTGAACTAATTTCCAAAATTGAACCTAAGATAATAGAATAGGTCATACCTAACCCAGATTGGATTATTACCATGCAAGAAGAACTAGTCCAATTTGAAAGAAGTCAAATCTGGGACGTAGTACCAAAACAAGAAGGTAAGCCCATTATAGATACTAAGTGGGTTTTTAGGAATAAACTTAACGATCAAAGAGAAATAGTTAGAAATAAAGTCCTCTGAGTAGCCAAAGGATTTAGTCAAGTTAAGGGATTAGACTATGATGAAACTTATACCCCTGTAGCTAGACTTGAGTCAATTAGGATGTTACTAGCCAATGCAGCCCATAGGAGATTCAAGTTATATCAGCTGGATGTTAAGTCAGCCTTCCTAAATGGGTTCATAAAGGAAGAAATCTATGTAGGTCATCCACCTGGCTTTGAAGACATAGACTACCTTAACCACGTTTTCAAACTTAGAAAAACTCTTTATGGTTTGAAACAAGTACCAAGGGTCTTGTATGAAAGACTATCCAACTATTTAATTTCTAAGAGTTTTAACCAAGGCCAAATTGACTCAACCCTATTTGTTAAGACATTAGAAAAAGACATCTTTATAGCCCAAATTTACATAGATGATATAATTTTTGACTCAACCAACACAAATTTACTAAAAGAATTTATAAAAATAATGGAAAGTGAATTTGAAATGAGCTTAGTAGGCGAACTAACTTTCTTTTTAGGACTTCAAATTTAAAAAACTAGATATGGTAATTATGTTCACCAATCCAAATATGCTAAACAATTAATTAAGAAATTCAAAATGGAAAACTCAAAAGACATAAGTACCCCCATGACAACAAATGTAAAAATAGATAATGATCCTGAAGGTGAGCTTGCAGACTTGAAACATTTTAGAAGTGTCATAGGGAGTTTTCTTTACCTAACTGTTAGTAGACCTGACATTTTGTTTATAGTATGTATTTGTGCTAGGTACCAAACCTGTGCTACGGAATCTCACTTAAGTTCCGTAAAAAGAAGCTTTAGATATATTAAGGGCACCATAAATGTAGGTATTTGGTATCCTAGGGCCTCCAATTTTGAATTATTAGGGTACTCTGACTCAGATTATGCAGGATACAAATTGAATAGAAAAAGTACAAGTGAAAGTTATCAATTATTAGGTTAGAGTCTAGTTAGTTGGTGTAGTAGAA
>JBAMIE010204145.1:0-10812 GCA_037177295.1 Kaempferia parviflora
CCAAATTATCTACATTTTGTTCAGATACTTGCATCACGTCTTCGCTTTAGCTCCCACAACACAGATGATTCGGTGTTGTAGTCTGTTGTTAATTTCTAACGGGTATGAAAGTCCTGCAAATTACTTGATCTCCTACATGTGCTATGTGCTATTGTTACAAAATGAAGCTCCCTATATAATTTATCTTCTTATATCTAACTAGGGGGAGAAATCCATGGTTCGAGTATCCGATTTGGGACACGCGCAATCCTATAGTGATGAATGATCTGTGACAATCGATTGCCAACATACAATCACAAGCGATTTCAGATTTATCAGGTAAAACAACCAAAGAGGAGGGTGGCTCACCTCCAACACTAATCAGGTATGTAAGGATCTGAATTTAAAAAAAAACCATAAACAACCTCTAATAAATGTTTATTCTTGGGTGCAACCACATCAATTTGTTAAAATATATCGAGACAACTAATTTGATGAATTGAACCATGAAAGTTCAAAACTATATTATTCTCCACCATTATCACTTTACAAACTTATATTTTAGAATTATATTATGAATGAATGGTGTTATAAAACTTTTAAAACGACAATGTAACTTCTAATTTAGATTTCATCAGACACAACAAACGTGACTTTCCCCAAATCAAATCCTCTGTCCCAAACTTGACTTTCCCTCCCCCTCTAATGTTGGAACTCAGGTGGTCCTAAAATATCAGAGTGAATAAACATTAAAATTAAACTTTGATTTAAGATCAAAGGCAATGAAACACAGTGACTTTTTACAAATTAGAACACATTACATCTGAATATAGATGTATCCAAACTCTTATTCAACATTTATCTCCCCTTTTTTCCCTCATTTTTTTCCTTTTTTTTTTAAAGAGATGGAACTTTTTTTACTTCTATGCATTCTTTTGCTTTCTGTTTTTTTTCTTCTCTTTGTTTTATAACAATTAGAGAGGGAAAATAAAATAAAATCCAATATAGGAAAAAAGAAGAAGAAAAATATGATGAGGATGGTGGTACAATGAGTATTTTTTAACCAACCAAATGACATGGGCAAAGAGGGTGGACTGGCAGACTCAACTAACTGCATCACCAACAAAAAAAAAACTACCATCTAATCTCAAAGTTACAGGCCATGGAATCATAGAGCAAGGAAGCAATGAAAGTTTGCATTGGATAGCATTTACAACTTTAACCATAAATGACTCAGAATTGTGATCAAGACGAAAAACGATTAACATTTGATTCGCAACAAACGAAAATTTTTACAGTGTGAAGCTCATAATTCATCATCCATGCGATAAGTCAGAAAGATAAGAAGTGAAGCATACTATAGCATAAATACTAAGAAAGATAAGAAGTGCAAAAGCATTTTCTTAAAGTCCAAAAATATTTTCTTACCAAATCATGATCAGCTGAATTGAAATGATCTTCAACTATCCTACAGGTATTCTGTCATGGAAAATCTGGTAATTCAACATCAATGAAAATTTCACTTCCCTGCTAGTTAGTCGTCGTCTTTCTTAGACTTCCTGTAGGTTTCTTCTATGTGCTTTGCCACAAACATATATGTATTTACGAGTCTCTTTATGTTCGGAACATTGTAATTCTGGGCAATGTACATTCCACAACCAGTCCCCACTAGAAAGCAGAAACTACCTCTGATTATCCCCATCTTATCTGTAATGCAAAGTCAGAAAAAAGAAACGAAAGATTAAGAAGTGTTCTTAAAGCCGCAACTCTGAAGAGACCATGGTGGTGGCAGCAGTCCGTAATGACAATGATCTAGATCAGATCATAGCAAAAAGAGACAAATGATGCCTAACAATATGATGGATTTGAGATCAACATCCATACCGAGATAAAAATTCTGATTGATGCAAGACAGTGGATATTTTAAAATCTATCATTAACCACAAGATTTTTCTATCATTAACCCAGGTTCGACGTTACCCGACCTGGTTAATCTTTTTTTTCCCAAATGAAAACAATGCCGTGAATTTATTTCAATAATAGCTATCTCATTATGGACTTATGTCAAACAAGTTCAATTCACTAGAATGATGGTTTTATTTCAATTAGTATAACAACTCGAATAAGCATTCCATAATATGCAAAACAAAAGGCTATTTTTGGTAATCAATAATACTAATCTTTCCATTCACTAAACTCTTCCAATCTTATTAAACCAATTACAAGAATCAAAACAAAAGCCCACCCTTCATTCTACTTTAATCCTTATTCAATGCGATCCATGATTCATTCCACAAGAAACCTAAGGAATAAGCACGTGATTTACATTTCTGCCAAATAAATAGAAAGTGTTATAGTTGTTGTTGATTTTTTTCTTTTTTGCTTGACACAAAAGAATATCACAACATTGTGATAAAACCTTCTTACCAATATTAACAGATACATAAGCATATAAGGGAAAAAAAAAAGGAACCCAAATTTGTAAAGAATAGCTAATCAATTTCTGTTGGAATTTAGAGAAGAAGATATGCATCACCGAGTTTGGTTGAATTCCACTTTGCTATAAATATTAGACTATTTTTTGAATGTGAATTTTGAATGGGACACAAACATGAATGATCCCATAAACATTTGAAAAATCATCAAATAGGATAGATTTTCTATTGCAATGGCTAACTATTGTTCAAGTCATCAGGAATATATGTGATCAAAAGATATCCCAAAAGCAGATGAATGAGAGGCTTAAAAATTCTTTTTCCTAACAAAATTCTGCAATCATTTACAGGGTCATGTACCAGAAAACAGAATGTTGACAGAAGACATACATTTAATCTGACCAAAAAAAAAAAAAAAACAGATGCAACTACCTACTACAAGCCCTCTGATGGCTGCTTCAACAAAATGGATTGCATGATCTGGATTTGTCCTAATAATTGGTAAAACCAGAGATGGCCATGAATTCTAAATCTTTGTTAGGTGATTGCATTTTATTTCGTCTGAAAAAAATTCCACCCTCATGCTTGCAATAATATGCCTAAAATTCACAGCCTCAAAGAACCTACAACCAGCAAGAACAACAAAACATTATGACTTCTTTGTCCCGTGAGGGAATACCTATAGCTTACAAGGTTTATGACAACATAAACGTCCCGATCAGACAGACAATCTTCCTTCCTTTCCAGATCAGAATGAGGAACTAGTTCTTCAAAAGGCAGAGCCCTAACCGGAACTCAAACTAGAGTACTCGATTCCAGAACAGCCATCCCAAGCTCACTTCTTACCCCTTTTCGGAATTTCCCCCAATTAAAAAACAAGTTCTCTATGAAAATACACATCGAATCATATATCAGAGAGTGGCGATCGAATCGAAACCTGCTTTCGAGCGAGAGGTCGATCGACGAAATTGCAGTAAATCGTCGGGGAGATTGACCGTGCAGAGAATGGACAGGAAACAAAAAGACGAGAGCGGACAGACACCGTCGCCCTTGTCGCCGCCGCCCACGGCCGATTCGTTTTGCAAAATTTTAAAGCGACAACAGAGAACGGGGCAGTTCTTAACCCTCAAACGGGTCGGATCTCCGGATCAGACAACTGCGATCCGAATCAGCCTCACACCCACTTGCTTGATTTTTTATTTTTTTTTTTTCACCAAATTCATTTAATAATATATTTTTAATCCAAATTCTATGTTTTTTTTTTCTTTCTATCCCTTAATAATCACTTAGGCAGTATTTGGTAGAACTTCTACTCAGCATTTTTTAGCTTCTAGCTACATAAAAATAAAAGTACTTTTAAGTATTTTCAATATTTTATGCTTCAGCTTCTATAACTTTTACTCGTAAGATAGAAATAAGAATTTGATATCTTGTAATGCTTCTGCTTTTTTTAAATGCATACAAAATTAAAAGTTAATATTTATATCCTTAATAAATTTATCATTTTACATAATTACCATCACACTTTTATATAATTTATATTTTAAAAAATTTTTATACATATTTTTTTTATTTATATAAATTTTATCATTTTTTATATTTATATTTTTATTAATTTTATATATTTTTTAAAAATAAAAAAAAATATTTTTATATAATATTCAGAAGATATTATTATCATTTAACTTAAAAATTAAGCTTAGAAACAATTATTTATCAAACACTCAAACTTACTTTTATTAGATTTTAATTTCTATTTTAAACACTTTATACTTAACTTCTCACGAACTTTAAAATATTCTCTATAAAAATCACTTTTAAATAAGAAAAAATTCTCCTAAACACGACCTTAGACATGGTAACATCACAAGAAGGCATCGTCAACCACCTCAAATAATGCAATAGATTTTTACCACACCTTTCTTTGTGTTACAACCGAAGGCATTTAACGGTCAATTATAAATTGACCTCGTGATTTACAATTCTTCATAGCCCAAGAAAAAAGACGCTTGAGATGAATATAATCATCTTTCGCTAAAAAAGGCACAAGAGTCTACTGACTGCACATCTACCGTTATGCTTGAAGTTAATTACACAGCAAACATATCCGAGGGTTGCATCAAAACAAATCTCATCCAACAAAAACAGAATGAATGAAGTGTTAAGGCGGCAACAACAGTTCAGGCGATTAACTCAGAGCTGTTGCTCACTGCTCAAGTTTAGGGAGCCATCTTTCATCAGTTTGACGCTCAGGCTGTTGAATCTTCCTCTCGAATAGTGCCGCGATGCCTTCCTCCAATCTGTTCCGGTCTTCATCATCGCCACAAACTCATCGTAGCTGATTTTCCCATCCTGCGATCGCAAAATACCTGGCTTGTTGGCAAGGCAGATGAAGTCTGACACCGACGAAAATGAGAAAGAGATATATACCTTATCAGTGTCGACTTCTTGCAGAATATCCTTTGCTACATCCATGCAATCGGGAGCTCCATCTTCTGCGAGTGCCTGGTGAAGCTCCTCGGCTTCGATGAAGCCGTTCCCATCTTTGTCAAAATAGGAAAAGGCCCTCCTGAGATGCTCATCATTTGCCATTCTTTGCAAATGAAGCGATACAGCTAAAAATTCACCGTAATCTAGTACACCTTTTCCATTTGTATCAACCTATTCAGCAATTGAAATTATGAGATCTGGAGAAAACTTTCTCCATGCAAGAAGAGTACCAGATAAAAAGAAAGATGTGAACAAACATTGAACACATTTCTGTAATTATCGTTCCGTCTGGCATAGTTTCTTGTTAAGGTTTATCACTCCGCAAAAGCTCGCTTCAATATCTATGAACTATATAAATCTTGGTGTTTCTTAGAATTCAAACAAAATGTCCCTTTGGTTCAGAGAGCTTGGATCAAGTCACTAAGGCGACCATCTATCAACAGTAATGAGCAAGAAACTAAGTTTAACACTGAAAAGTAAATAAATGACTGATGCATCTTCCAGATTTTCAGAATATTTAAGGCTAAACAAGTCCTTCAAAATATGTTCGAAGCTTGAAATTCTTTTATTCAAGGTCTAATTGTATAGATAGCACTTATTCTTGAGCAGAAGTGTATACTTAGGCTTGCTTGGAAACAAGAAGGGAAATGGATCGCTCGGCTCCAAACAAGTCATGCCAAGACCAGATCTTGATGGTGCGACCTAGGCACAACACATGCCAATGATATGCCAGTGGTTCATAGTTTTCTGCGTTATGTTCAAGTTTCTGATTTATAACATAGATTTCACACTAATTTAAAAAGGGAACAGAAATGTTTAGTGAAGAACAAACACACAATGATATTCTGTCACTACCAAATCTGAATTGAGAGGACAAAGCAAGCTAGACATCAGCAAAGAGGTAACCTATACGCTAATTCCAATCTATGGTTAAGCCAAACTCAAGATGTTCCAAAATATCAACATGGAGATAGATCATGAGATATACAGGATCCCCAGGACTAATAAATGTATGATTTAGTTCAATTAGCCGTTCCATTGAGAAGGTTCGATCATCAGGTTAAATTTATATACAGAAGTTACTTGGTCCACATTTAATTATGCCAATATCATGTGCAACAAAAGATATGTACACAACAGTCAAATAGGTCCAAATTCTCATCAAACTACTTTCAAAACTGTCTTATATTCAACAAAGTGGGCATTTAAATGTTACTTACAGCTTTAATAAGCATCTGCACTTCAGACTCTACAAGGTGCGATCCAAATTTAGCAAGCCCGTTTTTTAGTTCATCATGGGAGACAATGCCATCATTGTCGGTGTCCATCATTCTGAACATTTCTTTAATATCTTCAACTTCTTCAGTAGATAAGTGATCAGCAATAACCTAATCAGAATTTAACCAAGGTCAATTATTCTTAAACATTCAAAATCTTCCATTCTAACTACCAGTGGCAGTGCAACAGACCCTTAAAGCTCTCCTTTTGAATCTATTCATCCTTGAAAATTGTTTAAGCCTTGACTTGACAACATCACCAAGAGGCACATTTGGGGCTGTCTTTGCATTTTGAAGCCATGGATGCTCTGCAAGAAAAAAAGACTAGTATAAGAAGAAATTCAGTATAAAAAAGAAACAACAGCCCTGATTAAAAAAAATAGAAAAACTGGATATCAAACTTAAGGAATGATGAACAAATTGTTCAAGATAAGGGACATCTCAAAATCTCAAATTGCTTCGATACATTACTTTAAAAAAATGGCAAGAACCAATAGCATTTGGCATATTAGCCAGTCCTCAACAACTAACATGATGGTGGGATGGCAAGGCAATCTTTTTTTAAAAACATATTAACCCTATATTAACAGTTTATGTCGTTAGGCACGATAAAGAAGCTAAAGGCACTGAACTAGATAACATGAGCTTGCAGTTCTGGAGCTTCCTACAGTTAGAACATCACATTGTCTATTTATTAGATACAATAACATTATAAATAGAAATTAGCATGCCTTCCCATAATATTAATTGTGAATAACAGCATAATGTCATGTACCAAGCACTTGCTTTGCAGTTAACCGAAGCTTGGGTTCAGGCTCCAACATCTGGCGAATTAGACTCTTAGCACTATCTGAAATACTAGGCCATGGTTCACGTTTGAAATCTATTGCGCCCCTAAGAATGGCTTGTGCAACTCCCTGTTCAGTTTCTGCTAATCAGACACCATATCTCTTGTTAGACAGAAGATTGTTCCCACAGAAATAGGAAATGAGAATAAAAAATGGATTTATAGATATTTACAAAAAATTTAGATTGAAATTGTAGTAATAATAAATGGTACAAAGTAAATATTACCAGCCCAAAATGGAGGAACTCCACACAGAAGGATGTAGAGTATAACTCCAGCACTCCATATATCAATCTCTGGTCCATAATTCCTCTTTAGAACTTCTGGAGCCATGTAATATGGGCTCCCAACAATCTCAGAAAATCTTTCACCTGAAATTGGAGAAAGAAGTAGGAAAGATATTAAAGAGCTCATTCTTATGGTAACTTGTAAATCTAGGCCAAGGTGCATTACAAATATGTTCCAGAGATAGGGTTCACTTATTAACTACGATCGATAATACAAATTTGGGATAACAAGAATAAAGGCTATCAGATAAAAAAATCACTCTGTTATTTAGAAAGAATTTCAGGAGAACGAAATTCTTGATCATTTACAACTACTATCAGTGTACAGACTCAAGTTTCTTCAACCCAAAATAACTAGGCACATAGATGGCAGAGGTGACCCTAACAGTCTTACTCAACTAAATAAGACAGACATATACAAACTAATCATGTTGGGCCAAGCAATCTCTCAACGCTCGCACACCTTGCAACTTGATAAGGCTACGGATAGCCATACACATCTTTTTTAAGGTTTGACACGCCCAAACCTGCTTTTGTTTCATGTTAAGTCAGAGAGCTACCCATCCAGCCCAAAATAGGCAGTCAGGTGGAGAACCAATACTAAAACAAGCAAAGTCACACACATTGGCAGTGTGGAACTAAGTAATCCAAACAAAAAGTACTTTTATTTATGTTGGAATACTTTTACATCCATTTCTGCGATCTGTCTGTAGCCAACATGGAATTTGTTTTATTCACGCAGTGTGGCAGTAATCTATGTTGCACATAAAACAAACTCTTTTTTTTTCTACATATTTAGGTACAAATTAATCCCAAAAGTGCAAAAAAAAAAAATCTACATCCTTGAGTACCCATGAAGTTGTTGTTTGAGACAACCAACTCAAAGATAGAAAGCCATAGAAAAAGGTGAGTTTTACATATACAGCAATGGCAATAAAGTGAAACTTGACAAGAAAAAATAAACAAGAAAGTTTATAATTAAAAATCACTGAAAAATATATTCAGTAGAACCTCTTACATGATTTGTCAACAATAAAATTGATAAATTCAGTATAATAAATGGGCAGTGGATACTGTAGTAGCATTTGAAAACTGGAAATAAGCGAGCAATGTGGATGCGCTCCACTAGATTTTATGTTAAGCGCACAAAATCCAGTATGGAAATGCTCACCAGGCTGGAAAAAAATGGACAAGCCAAAGTCAATGGCCTTCAATGGCGAATTCTCCTTCTTGTTTGCAAACAAGAAATTTTCTGGCTTCAGGTCGCGGTGGATCACACCGTGGCGATGGCACAGCTGAACGACCTCAACAATGGTCCTCATGACGACCGCCGCAGCGCGCTCCGAGTAGTGGCCCCTCGCTACAATGCGGTCGAAGAGCTCCCCACCCTCGCACAGCTCCATGACCAAATGCACGGCACCATCATCCTCGCAAGCGTCCCGGAGGCTCACGATGCTGGCGCTCTTCGGCAGGTGTTGCATTATCGCGACCTCCCGCCGCACGTCCTCCAAGTCGACCGCCGTCCGCAGCTTCCGCTTCGAGATCGACTTGCACGCGAGCAGCTCCTCGGTGCCGCGATCCATGCAGAGGTAGGTCACCCCGAACTCCCCGCGGCCAAGCTCCCGGTCCAGCGCGTACTTGTCCTCGATCCCACACACCGGCCTGGCGTCACCTCCAAGCACCGTCATCCGCTTGGAGTGTCCTCCGCCGCTGTGGCGGTGGTTCTTGGCGGCTGCTGGTCGGCCGCCGGGATCGTGGTGCGCGCGAGCAAAGCTCCCGACGTCCTCCCGCGCGACGGCCTCCGGCGAAAGGCAACAGTTGCCCATCCCGACCCCGGATCCGGTCCCTCAACTTGGAGAAAGCAATCAAACAGCGCGGAGATGGCTAGGGTTTCACATCAAACCAATCTCCAAGAACAACACCGAAAGAAAAAGAAAAACAAAAAAACAAAACCATTTTTTCCCTTTTCCTAAAGGACGGAGGAACTGAGAAGCCTAGATTGGGGGAAGCTGGAACCTTTTTGTCGGGAACCGGGAAAGCGCGTGCAAGTGCTACTGCGAGCAACGAGGTAGCCAAGGTTTCACCTTTCCCAGCGGATAAACTCCTCCTCCTCCTCCTCCTCCTCCTCCGTGACTGTGACTGTGACTGTGCTGGGAAGTGGAGTTACCGGGGAGATTCATGAATCTGCCATGGTGACGCCTTCATCGACTTGGTTCGTCGCAGAATGTGGAGCGGAGTGAGCACATTTGCCGGCCGCGTTCCGTCGTCTCCCTTGTTTTGCGTGCTCGAAGGGTTCCGAGCGTGATGATGGTGACGCAGAGAGTCATCATCCAAGCCAGGTGCGGAGATATTTAAATTGGTCCCCAAAAAATTTAAATTCTTTTTCTTTGGATGGAAACCAACCAATTTCTAATAAATCGTGGGGTTATTGAGTTAGAACGTTCAATGGAACGGATACCAAAATGTGTCCTGGGTAGTTTCGATCCGACCCACAAGGATACTATCATCAGGTATAGCCATATGGATATTAATGATCAATTATATGCATAGATATTTTGATGATTAGTATAACGATGTTTGATTGGGTTCAGATAAGGTCCAGTGGGTAAGATCGAACTTAAGCTATCAATTTAAATTGAATCCATTGAATTAATTCGTTCCACCAAATAATTTAAGTAGATTGAATTGAAATTTTATCAATCTAAGTCTGTCACGAGTCGATCTATGCAGGTCTAAGTAGGTTAGCTCGTGACAGGCTTGGATTGACCCGTGCATTGATAAATACATATAAGTCAAGTTTTATGCTTGTTTATTATTATTATTTGTTATAATTTTAAAATAAAACAGTACTTTTTATGAAATATGAGTATTCGTTTGTATCTATTTATATTTTAAATATTTATTTCTAGACATATTTGAGTGAAAAAACCTTTCTAAAGTAAAACGTTAAAGATATAAAATTTTTTTTTAATTTTTTTGAAAAATAATTTAATGAGCTCGTGAGTTGGTCCGTCTATCACGCAATCTGTCTTAGATTGGGTTAGATTAAGGATTTCTTAACTTGTCAAGATGATAGATCGACTTGCCATATCTTATCAAATAGCCGGCCCACTATGAACCGACTCACCCACCATGGATTAATCCATCTAACAACTCTAGGCAAACACATGTCATTATTTTGGAACAAATTTATGAGTATTCTTCTAAAATAACCTACTATTATATGTTTTTTTACCCAAACAAGATTGGTTGACTGAGTTTCTCCCATAATTCCTCCCCTTATTGATTTTCTCAAGAAATGAAAGGGACATTTTTTTTAATTATCTCAAATGAGCATCCAATGTTACAAAAACTAAAAATGATATCTTATTTTATTTTAAAAATAATTTTAAAAAAAAATTAGACAAAAATTAAAAAAATCTCAAATTAAGTAAATCATAAAAGGACGCCCATTTTATAAAAAAATCAAAAGGCATCTATCAAGTATTTTATTTCAA
>JBAMIE010204162.1:0-10811 GCA_037177295.1 Kaempferia parviflora
GACGCAGTGTGCACCGGAGAAGAGAGGAGAGGGGGATTAGGGCTTTGGATTTGAAAGAAGGGAGGGAGGTGAGGTCTACGAAGTGAGAGAAGCCGAAATTTTGCTGCGCGCGCGTTTAAAACGAAGGAGAAGCCGAATTTTTTGTCCGAGTCAGCGCTCCACGTAGGCCGTCGCCCATGGTCGCTCACCTAAAGGTATGCAGGGTAAAATTTCTGTATATATATATATATATATATATATTTCAAAATCTAAGTCGGTTTTCAAAACTAGTTTTGTTTTCAAAAGTTTTTTTTACTTAGATTTGTTTTATTTTAAAATTATCCCCTTCAAAACTAGGAGCTTTCTTTGACTTGGACTTAGCCTAGGATCTAACCCTAGTTTGCATGATCCTATAAATTTAGAAGCCAGCATCTCACAAACACATTAGGGCTAACTTGATTGACAAGCTAGACTGGGTTGAGATGCTTAGGACTAAGCCCTGGACTTAAGATGCTTCAAAATTAGTGCATCGTCACAAGTTGGTGGCTTTTATAAATGCACTAATTGATCAAGTCAAGTAACCTGGCTCATTTTAGCTAATTTGAATATTACACTTGACTTGACTAACCCAAGTGAAAACTACTATTTCTGACAGTTAGTAAGTATCAAAAAGGGTTAAACTGGTGCCTAAGGGTTTGATTTTTATTGTGTATTCTTGAAATTATTTTTAAAATATTGATTGTTTACTTTAGTTCCTTTTTCATGCTTGACTCTAAAAATGGTGCTTAGATTTCAATTGTTTATTTACTTAGACTTTTTTCAATTGCTCTGATACATTCACTTGTTAATTTTTAGTTTCCCTTATATCTGATGCTTTTTTATATATGGCAAAGGGGGATCGGAGAGAGAGTTCAGTTTAAGTGTTTTCAAAATTTTCAAAGGTTTCAAAGTTTGATTGAAAATTTTTAAAGTTTTTAAAGGTTTCAAAGTTAAAGTTTTTATTGGAAATTTTCAAAGTTTTTAAATGTTTCAAAGTTAAAATTCTGCTTGAAAATTTTCAAATCAATTTTTTTTTAACTTAATACTTAAATCTATTTTAAAATTGATTTTATGAAGTTAACTTAATACTTAAATCTGTTATATCTTTTAAAAGTTAACTTGGACTTTTAACTTAGCTATTTTTTTAGTTAACATGGCTTTTAAAACTATTCAACATTAAAATTAACTTGACTCTGAAGTTAACTCAATTTTTTTAACAAAATTAATGTAACATTGACCAAGTTTACTTTTGAAAATTTTAACTGATTTTCTTAAGTACAAACAATAAATGGTTAAGGGGGAGAGTAATTGGTTAAAGGGGAGACTTTAAAGTATCTATCTTTTTTCCCATGTTTCTTTTGAAAATTGATTTTTTTGCTTAACTTTGAACTAGGGTTGCCATAAATCAAAAAAGGGGAGATTGTTGGTGCTGGAAGCAACAAGATTGAACCTTATTTTGATAATGACAAAGGGTTCAAAGTTAAGCTTATTTTGTTGACTGATGTGGTTTGTTGAGTGTGCAGGAAAGTCCTAAGTAATCTAGGCACAAAGTCTTGACCTGCAGGGTTGAGCACGAAGTCCTGGTCGAGGATCATACAATGAAGTCTTGGCGAGTGAAGCCGAGCATGAAGCTTTGGCAAGTGAAGTCGAGCATGAAGTCTTGACGAGTGAAGCTAAGCACGAAGACTTGGTCTGGGGGACTGAGCAGGAGACTTTACCGAGCGAGGACGATCGACAGGAGTCGAGACGGGTCGAGGGTCAGATGTCGTCGAGTTCTGGGTCTTCGGAGACCTAGCAAAAGTCCAACCGGAAGTACTGGTTGGCAAAAGATAACTTTTCCTGAGTGGAGTAGGTGATTTCTCCGGAGAGGGAACAGTAGGCATCGGTCCAACCTAGGATTTCTTGTGAAACCTGAAAGTTAGGACCAAGACAGCACTAGCTGTTCATAAGTATTTTTTTTTACATATTTATACTTGTGCTAACTTTATTTTATATTGTATATATTTTCTATGCCTCTAACACTGTTTTGCAGAGTCAAAAGTGAATGTTGACCTCGAATGAACAGTACTGGAGGCACCTTCCAGGTGATAAGTTGCGCAAAAGTTAACCATTATCTGCCCAAACTGAAAGGGATAAACTATCGAGCTGAGGGCGCTGAGGGCGCCTTCAGAGGAGCTGAAGGCGCCTTCAACCTCCTTTAAAAAGGATGCTCGGCCAGATTTTCAAACACAACAATCATTTTACAAACTTTCTATTGCGTGCTACTTCTACACCGACTTGAAGATTCTGTGACGCTGCTCCGACGACCGAAAGTGAGATTCTACAATTCTCAAATCGTCAATATAATTTTTAAGTTTGTCATTTGCACTTAATTTCCAAATTCATTTGTATCCAATTTGTAATATCTCGAATTGTTAGTGGATTGTCCAAATTAAACGATCAAAAATCGTGGTCTTGCAGTAGGGGCTGTTACAAGACTTCGAACCAAGTAAAAACAACTGTATATTCTATTCTTCCTCTGTCCCTTTCTTTTTAGTTAATCACTTTACGCTGCGTACTAAAAACTAATTTTTAAAATTAAAAAAAAATTATAACGATATTCCTCCTCCTTTATCACTCTTATTCGATCCTACACTTTCATATTTCATGTAAAAAAAATATACGCTTACTCATGGCAGTCAACACTGTCAATTTCACAAAAAAAAATCTGCTTAAAAGAATAAAGAGATTGGAGTAATATAATATAAAACTAATTGTTACATCCGTGCGAACTATCAAAGTCAACAGTACGAATGAGATGATAATTTTTATTCCGAAAGTTGTTGATGTGATTTAGAAGGAAGGTAAATTATGAAGTGCTTTACATATTATAAAATTTTGCACCATTAGAAATTAATTTCATGACCAATTCTAATAACACCGCATGGAAATATCAACTCAGTCACTCGTGAGGGCAATGTATGGATTGACTCGTCCTTTTGGGACAGTGCGATAGTTAAAGTATAGGAGATTGTCATATGAGGTCTTCAAGTCGAAACTCAGCGCGTCTGAGCATATACCTTCCCATGCTTTAACCATTTATACTAATGACTAGTAGTCATCCGTGATTTATCTACTCTGTGTTGACCTAGAAATAGATTGACGGGTACAAACGATGAGCGAATCGCTTTTGGTACGTGTATGGATTGACTCGATCTAAAGAGGACGGCGAGGAAGAGATTCGGATGAAGATTGAGAAAAATTAAAAAACTTTTTAAATGTGTACATAGTGCCACCTCACTTTTGACTCTGATGTCTTGGACGTCCCTGTTTTTTTGCAGAGTCACCACTTTGACTTCAAACTCTCCTACACTGCACTGCACCTGCTTCGCCATCAACCAAGAATATATCATTGGAGATTATGCAATGCCATCTGTCTCTCTCCCTCATCAAACGTGCATGCCGAGATGTAGATAGATGTTCAGTGGCTGAACATTGCTTATAAGAATTGATCTACCAACTTCAGTAAATTAATATTGTTCAGTTGCCTCCTAAACAAACCTTGCTCATAAGGATGGGTTTGTGTTGATTTTCTACATTACGAGTTTGAGTTTCCTCCTAAAATGTTCAGTGAGAAAAATGTTTCTTCTGTTTTTAGAACTTTAACCCAATAGTTAACTGACCTTTATTCTTAGGTTCTGTGCTTTTGCTCTTTCTCCTTTCCCCCTTAGACAAATACCTTATCTTGGGGCCCGGGGAAAAATATCATGCTCCTTCTTTGTTGACGACTCTTAACAGCCGATTCTCTTTGACAATCAACTTCAGTTTTCAGTTTTTGGTTTTCAGTTCATAGACGATTGGAGTTACTGAGAGAGAACACAAAGTCCCTTAGAGTATTAATTGTAGCTAGCAATTAAGGAACGTATATATGCACTTGATCGACTACTTGAATTCAGGCGCAATGATCTGATTGAAATTGCCTTGAAATTTTGTCAACATTAAAGTTTCATTAAAAATTGCAAATTTAAATGGTTGGTAAAAATTCTTTAATTCTTTTGTTGGTCAAAGGGGCCAGAAATCTTGATGGATATATTCTCCTTATAATTTAAAGAGAAGAGCATCTCCTGTGGAAAGAGATGTGGCTGCCCATGTACCTGTTTGTTTTTATAGCTTTGTGGTACGAGATCCAGCATTCCTCAATTCAATTATCGTCTTGAATTTCATTGCTATGTCCAAATGGTCAGCTTGATCAATCAGTTTGGGTTAATCAGCTTAATCTGATTAACCGAGAGGATGTAGTTCACCTTGACTAACTAGCTAATTTTGGCCAAGGCCGACACCTTGATAAATCAGCTAGCTTGTCCGAGCAGACCAGACCAATCGACTACTCGCGACTTTCCATTTCCCCCAGCCTAACTAGATTGAATATATAGCTCTATACTCGAATTAGTCTTCCCAAATCGATTTGCCTGTATAAACAAGGGTGAGAGGCTAAAAAATAGAGAGAAGTTAGTTGATACAACTAAGGTCTTGTAGATCATTTTTTTTAATTAAAAGAAAGTTTTGTGATGACTAAAAATAATTTAGTTGATTATGATTTCTTATTGCACCAAATATTAAATAAAAAATATTTTTAATGAAAAAATAAACTGATCCACACTAGACGAATGCACCCTACTTGGACGTGTGGTGAGAACACACTCGTTGAAAGAGTGATCGATCAATAAGTAGAATCTCATCATGTACAAAGACTGATAAGATGTCCGCCACTTGATCTAAAGTATGACAACTTTAGGCACAAAACAAATACATTAATTGCTATAATATACTAATTACATGAATGTAACAAGTTCATTAATTAATTAGGAGTTCAAGATTACATGCATATATTCATCCTGTTTCAAACACGATATTGAAACATTATCAAAGGCAAAAGACCCAAGAGATTTCTAGTGACCAAGTAAATGGTCTTGTGAATTTAGCTGCATTTATTTTTCTTTTTAATGTTGACTTCAGCTCTTTCCAGTCAATTATGGAGTGGACATGGAATCCTGAACCTTTTAAAGCTTATTCTCTTCCAACTTCTCTTTTGACCAGTTAGGTATCTTTCAAAGAACCAAGATCAAAAGGGTACAAAACCTTATTATGAATATCCATCTGCCATGTCTTTATTTCTATACTAAACAATTATTTGGTGTAATAATAAACGAACTAGATTCGAAGTACTTTCGGCCGATATTCAAGGATTCAAATCCGTATTAACGACAATGTTTGCGAGCGATTTAACTCATGGTCTCACATCCAATGTGAGGCTTATAACTCTTTGATTTTAGTCTTTGCAATTATATATATATCACAGTTAGTTAGTGAAGTCATTCCTTTGTATAAATAGAAAGTGTAAAAAAGAAAAAAGAAATCTCAGATCTAATTAAATACTGGATTAGCAACACTAGTGCAATCAAATCAGTACTGGATTTCAACATCTAGCTCATCAGAGTTCACAGTATAAATAGAGAGCCAACATCCAATTTCTCATGCCAAACTCAAGCAAGTTCTCTCTGGTTTTAGCTAGCTAGCTAGCTAGTGCAGAGCTCTGTAGATCATTAGCAATCATGGATTGCAGACTTGACTATGAGAGTACTGTCAGGTATTTCCACCATGCATCGATCTGTTCTTCACATATATATATAGAGCTTGCATTTTCTCAAGTAATTAAGCTATATATAATTAAGATGTTTAATTAATTAGTACTTCAGTATGCATTGCAGGAACAAGTGCGCAGCCTGTTTCAAACAATACAACAAAATAGAGCATTTAGTGGAACACATGAGATCGTCATTTCACTCTGTGCATGAGCCCAAATGTGGAGTGTGCCAAAAGCACTGCAGGTTCTTTGAGTCTCTCCGGGAACATGTAATAGGCATGTATCTACACTTAACCAAAACTCATTATTAATTAATTAATTTCAAAAAAAAAAAAGAAAAATTAATTATATGTATATATATATGCTTTAAATTATTATAAAATTTAATTTGGTGGTGTTGAAGGTCCACTTCCCAAGGCCGAATGCGCAATGGCGTTCAGCGTTCGAGGCTGCAATCTGTGTCTGAGCATCTTCGATAGCCCTGGTGCTCTTCGAGCTCACCGCTCCACCTGCCAACTCTCGCGCAATGCTCTTGTGAGCGACCGAAGCAATTAGATGATGATGGCAGTTTAATTAATTAATTAATTAATTAATTAGGGTCGTCTAACTAACTAACTAACTAACTAACTAACTGTTGTAACTGTTTCAGGGGATGGTCTCGTGGATGTCGAGGTTGAGCTTGCAGGGGGCTTCGTCCGATTATGGCTCGAGGCCAATGCAGGCCGTGGCTTTGGCGTGCAAGATGGTAGGAGGAGGAAGCGATGGCTCGCTGGACCTTTGTGCCAGGGTCTGCTTGGTCGGTGAAGATGAGAACCTCATTTTCCAAACTTACATCAAGTCCCAAATCCCAGTCACAAACTACAGGTCGATCGATCCATCGATCGATATATACGCCATATATGATGCATGTACAACTGTTTTATTTATATATATAATTATATATTAAATCATGGCTGGCTGCTAAAGGTACGAGACGACAGGCATCAAGCCTGAGCACTTGAGGGACGCAATGCCGCTGAAGCAGGCGCAGAGGAAGATCCAGGAGTTGCTCACCGGCGGCGAACCGACTTGGAAGATACGATCGAGGGGAGGGAAAGCGAGGATCCTTGTGGGTCACGGCCTCCACCACGACCTCGACTGCCTTGGCCTCCAATATCCACCATTCTTGATTAGGTCCATAATCTAAAATAAACTCATTAATCTTCCATTTTAACTAGTATATATTAATTAACATGCAGTAGTCAATGTCCAACATAGAGACACAGCGACGTATCCACCGTTGACGAAGACGAACAAGCTCAGTAACTCACTCAAGTACTTGACACAAGCATACCTCGGGTGAGCTAGCTAGTATATATATACACACACACCTGGTTTATTGCTAATAATATATAGACTACAATTGTGTAATTTTGATGTAAATTAAGGTATGAGATCCAAACTGGAATTCAAGATCCGTACGAGGACTGTGTGTCGGCGATGAGACTATACGTGAAGATGCGATCGCAGAAGCATGCCCGCGACTACTCGTCTGGCTCTGGCGAGAACCGGAACAGTTATCCGGCGTGGAGACAGAAGGAGCTGGAGAAGATGACGCCGGAAGCGTTACTGGAGCTGTCAGTTTCCGACTACTATTGCTGGTGCTTGGACTCTAATTAAGATAATTAATTAAGCCACAGCTGCATGCATGCATGCAATTAGGCAAATTAAGATAATTAATTATGTAGGGGGTAGAATAATTAATTATATTCTAGCTCCATATATAAAATTAAGCTATGTCATCTATATATTGCAGTACTGATATATGTCAAGATTGTGTTCGAATGTGTGTAACTGTTTTAAATTTTTAAAACTTAACACGATCAAATTGGTATTAATAAAAGGTTATATGACTATAAAATTGTTGTTTATATATTATAGTTTTCAAATCAGTGTGTGAAAATCTTTAAATGAACCGATCCCGTCCGGAAGCTGAGTCGGATGAAACCGCAAGTGCGAGGATAAGAAGTTTGACCTGAATAAGACTTTATGGCTGAGACTAAAAGAATGAGGTGGAGACTTACATCCTTCATGTGTTGTCGCACAGAGGACCAGAGGAAAGCAAGAACTGCGTACACTTAGAGGAAAACTTTAGCACCAGAAACTAGGAAAAATATCCCCCAGCTCAAATACTCCGACGCTCAAGTCAAAAATCATCCTCGAATGTAGAAAATAATACAGAATGCAAAAAGGAAGAAAATGAATAGTTGTCCTAGCCAAAAGTCTGGTAAAAGCCCTCTCTATGTATGCATGTGTACCTTTTTATATTACTTTCTGGGGCTCGATTGTAATGAGGGGGATAAGGAATATTCACATCAAAGAATGTCAGGTGTAGAGGCTACAAAGAAGGCTTCTTGTGGGCCCAAGGAAGCTTCTCGATGCTAGGCTGTACAAGGTTATCCCTTGAAGATGCACCGGTCTACGTTTGGGCTGGTCAAGTTTTGTGTTAGAAACTATGATCTTGGGAATCAAGGAGCAAATCTTCTAAAGGACCAAGCCGGCATGATGGTCATCCGACTGTATGATTAAAAGCAGTGAGCTTGAGCAAGAAGCTATCCCAGATGGCCCGACCGACTCAGGAGTTGGTCGACCTTGTACTTGTGAGTTGTAGGCTTAGTGGGAAGTTATGTCCCGAAGGGCCTGGCTGGCTCAAGGGCCAGTAGGTCTCGTACTTAGAAGGTATGAGTTTGAGCGATAAGCTGAAGGGTCTATCTTACTCAGGGGTCTGTCGGCCTTATACTTAAGAGAAGTGAGCTTGAGCTGGAAGCTGTGTCCCGAAAGGACCCGACCGATGCGGCCCTAATCGGGTGAGTATTATGCCCATGAGGAGTCACGAAAATCTTAGGCTACCTAGTTGGTGTGAGTGCAATCATGGTTTTGATGTATGTATCAAAGAGTTTAAGTTATGTTTTATATATGTTTGATATGTGTGGTTGAGTACTAGTAGTCCAAGACTTGGTGAACCACATATGAGAAACTTGGTGCGGCCAAGTATTGGAAAGTTCATCCTATGGCTTGGGTCATTGAGATTGATGAAGGATGGTATGGAAGACAACCAAGGGACCGTTGGACGAGGAGAAATGGGGCGAAGCCGAGGGAAGCAGACTTCAAGGCAACATGATGGATGACACGAAGAGGAGTAGCATGCTCAATTGGATCTGAGGGACAAAGGTCAAGGAAGAGAGCTTAAAGGGAAACTCCAAAAATGATGAGAGTTGAGTGATTTCTAAGAGAACAGACGACTGATGAGTTTGTTAGTCGACTGGTCCAAACTTCGTGAGGGCACAAAAGGTTCTATGTCCGAGGGCTGTTAAGATCAGTCGACTGGTACTTTGTATTAGTCGACTGTAGAGAACCGTTATAACCGTTAAACAAAATAACGAATTCTGCGGAGTGTCGTTGGCTGTGTCCAACGGTGCACTCATCAACTAATGGAGTTGCCAGTCGATTAGTGCACAGAAAATGAGTTGATATGGGGTGATCTCTTTCCTCTCTATTTAAAGGAAGCTTGGGGCATGAAGGAGGTATTGATTCTTGTCATACCCTTAAGGGTGTGTTTGGTTCAAGTTATCATAATAACCTTGGTTATATGATTACTAGGTAATTAGATAACCAAGGTTATGGGAAATGAAATATAACTTAAGGTTGTTTGGTTCAATCCTAGGAAATGATATAATCTAATTTAATATTTACTATAGTATGAAGGATCAGTATAGCGATAGAAGGGAGGGTTGAATATCGCTCTCATAAAAATCTTTTCTTTAATCGAATCGCAGCGGAAATAAAACAAACAACACAAGGAACACTTTTCAGTTACTTCGTTCGGAGCTTGTGTCGACTCCTACTCGAAGGTCCGCGATCCTTGACCACACCGATGGGCAATCTAATATGTCGCACAAAGTTTACAAGTACAAATCTTTCAATACAATGTTACTGCAAGCTTAACTAAAGTATACCGACGTTGAAGACGAGCTCAAGTCGGAGAGGTGTCAGTGTCGAAGCTTGCGTAAGTCGTGGAAGTAGAAGATCACCGGAGCTCAGAGTTTTGGTGAAGAATTGATGCAAGAGCGTTGTCTCTAGAGCTCTGATCTCGAGGTGCTTATATAGGCCTCAATCGGTCGACTGAAAAGTCATTCCGTCGACTGATCCTTTCAGTTGACCGAATCTCCTATCGGTCTACTGATTGCCCGCTTTCCTTTTTCTGTGAGATCTGATCTTCGTCATTAAGTGTTCGGTCGTCTAAACCTCCTGTTTAATCAATCGAGCCTCTGATACGGCCTTGTTTGCTTCAATCCAATCTTCGACATTAATTACGATTAATTGCTCGATCACCTGATCCCTAGGTTTAGTCAACTGATCCTCTGAGTTTCCTTTTTGCCGCGTGATCGAATCTGGCAGTGTTGTTTCCAAAATTGGTTCGGTCGACTGATAAAATGGTTCAGACGACTGATCCCTTCGAAGTACATTTACTGTGCTACCTCAGTGGGTTCGGTCGACTGATCCCTTCCATGGGTTCGGTCGGCAGATCTCTCAAAATGACGAAAACTACAAAACAAAGCTAGCACAGTATATAGCATATCTACATCACAATGTTGGCACAATAGAATGCAAGTATGATTAATAAAAGATAGTAGAACATGTCTTAATCTCAACTTAGTAACCTTCCTGGTTTTTTCAGTTGGATCAGTGACCTAGGGTTGTCCCTCTCACGGACACGACCTCCCCGTCGCTCCACTCCAGTTGTTTACCTCAACTTTACCTGCCAAACATCTGGTTCTCTTGACCTGTTTGGACTTTCCTTCTTAGCATCAAATCGGCTCACCAGGACTTCCTCTACCAGATATCATGTCCTCGACCTATTTGGACTTTCTGCCGCCAAGTGTCAAGTCCGCGATCCACTTGGACTTCCTGCCTGACTTCCACGATCGCTAAGTCTTCCTACCTAGACGCGGATAGGACTTTCTCGGTTGAGTAAACAGCCTGCACACTCAAGCAACTCATCAGATCATAACAAGACTTAATTTGAACTTTAACAATATCAAAACTCAGGTTCGATTCTGGTGCAACCTGCACCAACAATCTCCCCCTTTTTGATGTTTGTCAACTTAGGTTCACAGTTAAGTTAAAATAA
>JBAMIE010204171.1:0-10809 GCA_037177295.1 Kaempferia parviflora
CACTCCATATTCTCTTGCATAAACAAAGGAGGTGATAGCTTGAGGCAGTGCATTCTAAAAGGGCAGACACAAAGCTATTCATTTTGAGACAAAAAAAGTCATTTATTTGTCAGTTCCGTGAACCCTAAAAGTTAAGTTACCTGTATGATGGCCACCCTGAGGAGATCCCCTCTGAGCTGAAGAACAAGGGCTCCTACAGCTCCAGCCGCCGGCCCGGCAATGAACTTGAGAAACATTCCTAGAGTAGCCTGTTTTAAGCCACACATGACCACCTTCTCTTGCAGTGCCATAAACAAGCCTGAGAAGGTTAGAGCCAGTTAATGAACTAATTAGTATGTTATTAAGATGTCTTAATTATATGTGTTTAGTACCTAAGCTAAACATGGACATTCCTGTTCCTGCGTTGGCCATCACCAACACTGAGCCTTGTATGATCCCTGGCATCTCAAAATTCCACCTAATTGTAAAAAAAAATAATAATAATTAATATATATAAACTTTTTTAAAAGAATAAAAATTAAATTTTATGAGATTAACCACTAAATTTAGTATTATTACCGCTTCGCGAGGAAAGCCCAAGCGAGGCCGAGAACACCGGCGTAGACGTTGGGGTTCACCGCCAGCTTCCTCAGCACAACCAACACCAGCGACCACCGGCGTCTGCCACCGTCTTCATTCCCTTCTTCACTGCCGCTGCCTCCTTCCGCCTCGCAGTCTTTACCTTCGCCTCCTCCTGACCTCACCTTGATCATCTCCAGCACGAACAGGACCGCAGGAAAATACACCACCCCCTGCGCCACCGAGATCTGCACCTCCACGTCCTGCGCCCACCGCCCGTACATCGCATCCAGCATCGGCGCTCCCACCACGAGCGTGTTTGTCAGCTGCGCCAGTGAGAACACGGTGAGAGCCCAGCCGGCGCTGCAGGCGCCCCACCGGTGCCACACGGCGAGCAGAGCCGCCATCAGCAGCTTGGTGAGCGCATCAGCCGCCAGGACGCTTACTCTGAGGGAGAAGGGGTCGATGCCGGCAGTGAACCGGAAGGAGAAAAAGGGGACGACGAAGTAGACGACGAGACGGTGGACCGCCTCGCACTGATCCGCCGTGAAGAACCGCCACCGTCGGACGGAGGCGTAGCCCAGCCCTAGCGCCACGTAGAGCGGCGCCATCGCTTCCACCACCTTGTAGACGTCGCCCCACCGTATCATTATGGCTTCTCCCTCGTTCACTGTGCTCACTGTTTTATCTCCGGCAATCAATGTCATGGCCATGGGTGACTATATATAACAGGGGAATGACATTTACCCCCTTTATATTTTAAATATTACCAACTATACTAATTTAAGTGTTGGTTAATATTTAAAATATAATTCTATATTAGTGAACAAAACATTTAAGATTATTTTACATAGCATTTTAGTATATTTAATACAATTTAATAATGTCTATGTTAATTTGATGGTATAGTTGTATCTTATTATTCTTGTATTATTTCACTTTTAACCTTTTGTGAAATATAGAATAATCAGAGTAGGCATAAACATATAGAATCAATCGAGAATAATTATTTATTCTAGATAAGAGCATTTAGGCTTTCAGTCGAATCAAACAAAAATTTTGTGAACATTTCGATCTTATCAATCTAAACTTATAAAGAGCTAGGGCTGCGATTTAAGCCCCTGTTACGAGGCAGATAAAAATACTCTCTCAATAATAGTCAATTACAGTTTTTCGATTTACATGACGGCACTTTAATAGGGCTGTGATATAAAGTTAATCGAAAACATTCTCCTTTGGAACGATACCTCGATGGATGTGACTCGAGTGCGCCTGAAGAACCCTTTCCGACGGTCTGAGTGGAGGACTACTCGAGGAATCTTTCTTCTCCCATGGTGCGTACCTAAATCCCCCCTATGACTCACATGAGTCACACCACACACCACAAACCACACCCTCCACGTCATTACTCCAAAAGGACCCGGACATTCCAGTTTGCTTAGGGTTTTTTATTCCTAGTGGAGTTGAGTGGTGTGACGAGACCAACTAAGAAGAGATGTTCTTTAGACTTTCAGCACCAACACAAAGTCTCTGGCGATATAGTTAAAAGTATAGTTGGATATTGAGGAAAAGATAGAATTTGCATCACTAAGTTAACATGAAAAGTGAAAAAGATAAATTCAATAATCTTTGTATTCGGCTATGCTATAAAGGTTCTCATTTGTTCTTAAGTTTGTACTCTGTCATATTCTGTCATATTTTTTTTTTCTCATCAAACTTGCAATATTTAGTGTAAATTTAAAGTGCTAAGAATTTAGAATTAGTCTTAACAAAGGGTAGAATATAAACCATGCATCATTCTCTTAAATCAACATTAGCGCAATATAATTTGAAGTGAACAGACAAAACACAACAACAAGAACAAAGCTCCATATCTATTAATTATCCCACTCAAACAAACAACAGTACTTGTCCACGAAAAATAAAACATCATAAAAAAAACCTTTCTTAATCTGAAAGCATAGTTGAAGCAAGCATTAGCCATGAGATCTATTTACCATACCTTAGAAAAGTGTACCCTTCCTAAATCGATGTCACCAGAGCATGAACCTGATTCTAAATCTTCTTTGACACTCTATGAATAAGCAAATGAACAGCAAAGTGAGAATTGCTTACATGGATTACTGAATTAGAGCAGCACTTCCCTGTCATAGATCCAACTGAAGGGTATCACTGATGCTTTCTTGGCTCTCCCTTGAGCTCTTTCATCGAGCCTTCTAATCCTTGGAGCCAAAGTGCAGACAAAGTCCTGGGCTTTATTACCTTCCCCAGAGAGGCCTGTTAGCTCACCGACCTTCCACCTTGCGACGAGGAACTCTAGTATGTCGGCATAGTCCTTAGCTGTGTAAACACCCAACCTCTGTGCAACAGATGAGAAGTGATCAAACAGCTTATCGTCGCATCCATCATACATCAGATGAGCAGGCATCGAAATCTTCTTCTTCATCATGTCCGCAAATGCAAGAACAGTGCCATCTGGGTCTATTTCAAACAGTTTTTCCACTATCTTAGTGTATGCAGTCTCATGGCGCTTCTCATCCGATGCAATTATACCGCATATCTGCGCCAACTTGAGGTCTCCATACTCCTTAGCATGCCTAGCAGTGTTTCCATGGGAGATGAAGGTCGCCCGTTCCTGAAACGATGTATAAATAAAACCAAGGTAGGGATTGTTCTCGGTCCTGGGATCCTGCAAATGGAACTACACAATCAATTCCCAAAACATTGACAACAAGGTATTAAGTATGAGCCACCAAACACAATTTGCACATGCAACAAAATCTTATGCATATGTATCAACTTCTAAGAAATATTTGTTTTCACGAAGATCGATAAATTAGAAGGAAATAAATCAACAATAATTCTAAATTAAGAACATCCACATTCGATTCCGTATCCAAAATTTAAAATTTAGGGAATAGAAAACTACTTTATTAAATATGGATATCCACTTTTCACTACAAATACATCAACTTCCCTATAATTTACCCTATTTTAATTTTTTTATTATTTTTTCTATCTCCCTATGTAATATCAACTTTTCATTATCTAATCCATTCCCTTTATTTTTGTCTCTCTCCCAAATTGAATGATATTTTAATGTTTAGGGAATGGATTTCACTCACTAAATTTAAATAAGTACTATTAATGAAATCTAAATTTAGGAAATAGATGGGTAGCTGATGCAAAGGTTTTTTTTATGTAAAATGTAAAATTTAAAGTAAATTTTGTGTTTAAGGAAGCTGATGAGGATGCTCTTAGAATGTCATATTAATGCTGCAGAATAGATCAATATATCAATACAAGGCTTATATCTCAATGGTTTAATAAGCAGCATGATTCAGATGTTCAATTCATGCACCAAATAGTAACTCCCTATCTCTGATCGTATCCTATAAAGGTTCTTGGAAGAAAAATTCAAATAACTTAGGCAAAGAATTTAGGAGTGATGTCAAAACCAACAAAGGTAAGCCAAGAAATTTTACCATTCCGGAACCAATAAGATACTGGATTGTTTTCTCAATTTGTTTCATGTCCACTCTTCCAGATAAGTATAGATACTTGTTCAAAAGATCTCCGTGTCTGTTCTCTTCAGCAGTCCAAGCCCTAGTCCAGACAGCCCATGAGGTAAGACTTGCTCCTGTCTCATCCCTAACACCATCAAGGGTATTTAGCATTGTTTGATATGTAGGAAGAGCTTCTTCAGTAATCATATCTCCCACCAAGCAAACAAAATAGTCATCAGGAATCTCCTGACACCGTTCTCTCAGTTCCTTAACCTCTTCGTAGAATCCTTCTGATGAAGGATCTGGAAGAAAATCTTGTGGCTGCCAACACTTCTCAACAGGCTTCAAATGCACTAATAAATTTTCCTCTGCCCAGCCCTCCAGTGATTTAAAAATCTCAATCTTCTGAGGAGGCATGGAATGAGTGACCTGGACATGCACCTCACGAGGAGTGAAGAGCTTTTTGGGGGTCTCAATCCTAGAGGAACAACTGGAGTTCAGAACATGCATTTGATTAACAGGAGACAATGAGTAAAATGTTAAAGACTAAGTTCAGGGATGAATAATACGTTGAACTAACACATCTTTGAGATTCATTATAATGGTACACCATCAAATAAATTAGCTTCGAAATAACATACGGACGGGAGCTGGAGAAATATATATGACAAATTTAAGAAAAAAATGAAAATTGTAAGGAAAATTTTAACTGAATATCTACGGTACCTAGACAAGAAAAAAAGGGGGGAAATCTGCAAATGTAAAAAAAAAATCAAATATATCTTTTCTGAATAAAAAAGTTATGATGTTTGTTGAGTAATCAACAGCCCAAACAAAGGCATGAAGAGATTTATTAGGAAAATGCTTCAAAAGGAATTTTCATAATTGTGATAAACAATAATATATACATCTTTTAACATGAACACAGGGTGTCCGCAAGATGATCTTGATATGTCATAGGACCATAGATTCTAGTTCTAACTTTATTGAAAGGAAAACTTTGACTATAATCTCAAGTAACAGTTTTGCCATCTCATAATCAAAATAAACACTACAGAAGAAACTAACTAGCTAAATTTCTAAAATGGATAATCATAACACCATATTTTGCTAAAGGTATTGCACAATTCGCACATTGATGGAAACTTTTAACAATTTACATATCAAGTCACACTTGCCTTGAACTGTCACAAACAATTAGATAATATCCAGTACTTAAAAAATGATTAGCATCATCATCACATACAAAATTATATTACATATTCTTTATTATGATATTGAACAAGTTATTGCATAAATATGCTAACAGATGAATATCCGCAACCTTCCAGATTCGCCAAAAAGGATCCTGTTGCCTGCAAATTATTTCTTATATAAAGCATATTCATTTCTATTTCATTAGGCTATGTGTATTAAACAAAGGGGGAAAATAGCTATTAAAATAGCCATTAGGGAATTATTGGTCCTCTCAACCGCTTTTATCTACATACATATATTAGTGGGATCATAAGAAAAATTCATCAAGGTAAATCATATCAAGAAACTGCTTGTCTCATCATGTTCAAAAACATTTATCTAACATATATCTTGGTTGAGGGATCATAGGAAAGACCCAACAAAGTAAGCAGGAACACCACAGATCAGAAAATCTCAGAAGAAAGGACAATAGTCATTTGCAACATAAGTGCATAAGCACAAACAAATGTAGATAATGAGAAAAGTAAATATTCCGACAAACAAGTAAATAGAATAGCAAGAAAGCATTGTCGTGATTCAAGAAAAGCAATCCGTTGATTACAACATTCATTAATATACAAAAAAAAAACAAATTTTTAGACACTTGAATAATATAAACAGAAAGAAATCATGGCATTCCACCAGAACTGGTATGTGTTTCACAACAGAGAATTGAAAAGAGACGAGAAAACTATACAAAGACAACTAACTTTACAAATTACAAACATGAACTCGAAATAGAACTAATGTACCATTATCAATCATCAAATCAAATACAATACTATTCCGTAACATATTATGCCACTTTTTTCAGAGGGAAAAACACTGAAACCAGGATAAAAGTGTGTATTTGTTTGGTACCGATATCTGAAAGAAAGAAATCCTCACTCCTTGATTAAGTAAATCACGGCAATCCATACAAATTAATTACAAATCTCAAGTTTGTAAAATACTAAGATTTTTATAGATCATAATTACCAGTGTAATTATATCCTAGAATCAAAGTCGCGTATTTTGAAAAGCGGAGTTCAAACTTAACTTTCCCAATTCCAATTTATAGGGGAAAAAAAGACTAAATTTAGGAGACGTGCACTCAATTCCGCAATTTCTTCATTCCAAAACAAGCTGCAGTGAAAATAAATTTGGATATATTATACATCCATTCGCCCTAACCAACACAATTGCCGCAAGGAAAAAAACACGAAACCAGATCGGAGAGCTGGCAGGGGCGAGGCTCAAAGGCTACATTTGGACAGACGATGAGATCGGGAGGATAAAATCAGCTCACTTGGTGGCGGCCGCCGCGGAGGGGATGGTGGACGCCATGGAAACCCTGGGAGATCCGCCGCTCCTCCTTCCTCCGAAGGGGGTGAAGAAGAGGAATGGTTCCGTTAGGAAGGCAACTCGAAAAGCCATATCTTCCCCTGACGTTGGCTCTTCGTCTTCCTCTCCCTCTTCCTCGTCGGAGATAGCGAAGAAGTGGAGCAAAACCCTTCGGTACTGTGCTTCGTTGGGGACACGACGGTGGCCGCAAGTGAGATATTGCCAAATCTACGCTGAAATTCCACCAGAAGAAAATCTCTAATTGTTTTTTTTTTTGTTTTCCTTTTTTAGCTAAAAGCAATATATGAAAATCCTATACTGTATTTTGTAAATAAGGTAAATATGTAACTACAAAAGTTTCAAGTTTTAAAAATATTTATTTATTTTTTATTTCTCAAGCATTTTTTTTATCATAATGTTTTTGACAGACAATTAAATAATATCAAAATTATTCTAAATTATAGTAATTAATTGCAGCAGTTTTGGTCAAAACAAGGAATAAATTTAGAAACGCAAGAAATTGAAAGTTGTAAATTATATTATCATAGAAAATCATTGGCCAAAAATCAAAAAAACATTTTTTCCATTGGAATACTTTGAAGGATCTTCTATTTTTATTTTTTATCAACAGAGCATGCCACCTTATCAACCGATATAATTACCCTCTAACTTCCATCACACACATTAAATCATTAACTTATCAGATGCATTATAACCCTTATAAAATCATAATTATTATAACGTAAATATTATGTGAAAATCTGTATTATAATAGTTATAAAATAGTAATTGTTAAGATAGGTGTAACAACTATATAATAGTTGTTATAACATGAATGGATTGAATAGTATGGTAACCGTTATGAAATTATAATTATTACAAAATTAATATTTTTTTTACATGGTTAAGTGTATATTAAAGTAGGTATGAAATCATAATATTTACCATTTAAATGTATTGAACAGATCACATCCATATGATATTTATTACATGTAACAGAAATACTAGGCAACTTTATTAGTAAGGTGTTTTTTTAATTAAAAATAAAAATGCCTTTTGAGTTTCTCAGATTAATAACTGGATTTACGATCCTGCCCTGCATTAATTCTCAGATTAATAAACTGAAAATCCTTGCTGATATGTTCTTCTCAAACTTCACCCTCCCTTTCAGTTTCTTCTTCCTCCTCCTCCTCCTCCTCCTCCTCCCTCTTCTTCCCTCATCTTCCCTCATCGACATGAGAAAACTGACTCAGATCAATCTCGTGGTCTCCATTCTTCTTCTAATCTTAATCTTTTCTTTCATACCTTCACAGTTCGACACAAACTTCTCAGAGCACACGAGAACCAAGATGGCTTTACTGGAAAAGGTTTAATTAAACACTCATGTTAATTCCTCTCGATCGGATCTTTGTTTTGGCACATGAACTCGAAACCCTTTACATTCTCCTTTTATTTATTCATAACTGAAGGACACAGAAACACGAGAACTGAAGAGATTGTTAAAAGGCGCTGCAAACAACGATAAGATGGTGATAATCGCCATGCTGAACGAAGCCCAAAACTCTGTTTTTGATCTGTTCATCGAGAGTTTCAAGGTGGGCGATGGAACCAGTAGGCTACTGAACCACCTGGTGGTCTTGGCGCTGGATCGTGAGGGCTTCGAGCACTGCGGTGCTCTGCACTCGCATTGCTATTTCCCTAACCACACCAGCAATTTCAGAGGAAGCACAGAGACGATGATGATGGCGAGGCAGATTGATTTCTCAAGGCAAGTTTTGGAGCTCGCGTACAACTTCATATACACGGTACGGGAAAGCATTAGTCTTTGCTTGCCTCGGGGTTCGTTTACTTGGGTGGATGAATTGCTTGTGTTTTACCTGTAGGATTTGGACGTGATGTGGTTTCGGAATCCCCTGCGCCAGTTTAAGGATCTCTCCCTGTTGATCTTAGCGACGGATCGCTACCGAGGAGAGCGGTCGTTTGGGAGTACGGCAAACGGAGCTTTCATGTTCGTGATGGCCGCCGACCAGACGATTGAGTTCTTCAGGACTTGGGGCTTCACCATGAGGCGGTACGCCGGCGGAGATCGGACGGCGATCTTAACCAGAACCGTGCTCGAAGGCACCTACGATTTCGGACCGAAGGTGCACTTTCTGGACACGGATCGGTTCGGCGATGTTTGCCGGCGCGAAATGGATCTCCGGGAGGTTTACACGGTGAGAGCCGGGTGCTGCAGGGAGAGGGGAGAGAAGTTGAGCGCAATGAGAGCTCTTGCTCAGGCCTGGAAGAACTACACGTTGTTGACCGTGGAGGAGGGAGCAAGTTCCTCCGCCGTTACGGCCGGATACAAGTGTAGAAGTTAAACTTTTTTTTATTTCTCTTGTTTTTTTAGACGATTTATATAAGCAATTTATAAATAAACTTATTTATTGAGCATTTTGCATATTATCCAAATGTCTTAGTCCATTTTTGATTGGATCAAATTGTGTATCCATTTCCCTACTCTTTTTCATAATACTCCTCTTCTTTTTCAATGTTCATAAATAAAAAAAAAACTATGAAACATTTTATTTTTTCGTTAAAAAAAAACCTAAACTGTCAGTCCTCTTCATCTCGATGGGTTTCCTTCATCATCTCCCCTTCGGCTCCGCCCAATGATGCAATGAGACAGCGCAAGTCGATGACAGTTTGAGATAAGGGCTAGAGCTTTGAATCGATTCATAGTGGGCTCTAAGAATCAATGGTGTTCCTAATTGAGATTTGGAAGAGCGAATGGCATGGAAGTTGTGGCGAGCTACATTGAGGACACCTAGTTGCGGCTTGGTCTATCATGTTCTGATGTGTAAGAGAATCCGAACACGAGGGAAGAAAAATGAGTGCTTACGAAGGATGAGACTAACTTCGTTAACTTTTCGCCAAAGGGAGACTTCAGTCGTTGGAGTGTTAATGCGTCCCTGGTGGCGAAGTAAGTTTTTGATTTCAGATTAATAATGTAAACTTTGTGTGTTTTAAGATGGTCATATTTTTTTACCGGTAGTTATTTGATGAAATGTCAAGACACAACTGAAGGCAAACACGTAGACAAACGCTGCCTAGTTGTTTAGCATGGATGGGTCTCCTTACTTAAGGAAGATTGACCTCAAGATTTACAAGGGACACAAAGAGCTCAGGGAGACTTAAATAACATATTCAAATGATTTTTCCTAGGTAGGCAAACATGACTTATTTGTAACTACCATCAAAATTTGATATAAGTTTACATTTCTCAATAATGATTGATTCTCACATCTCTTACAGGAGAAGTATCAAGAAAAAAATGTTGCAATGGATGTGAATATGTACAAAGACAAAGATGGTGACTTAATGTTGGTTGGAGATTGTTCCGGTGAAAGACTACGTGGACAGCGGGAATAGGAGGAACAACCGGGTGCGAAGAGAGATGGCAATCACCAGGAAGACCTGCGAGATTAACACGAACGTTAAAGGAAACCCCCCGGAAGAATTCCGGCGGATGTCCCTCCGACGCTCAAGTCAGGAGACGAAGAAGTAATAACTAGTGGACAAAGTTGCAAAAATTCGAGAGAGTTACCTAGGGTTTCTTCTCCTTATTTATAGAGACATACCTCGCATAATTAGGGCAAGCTACGTCCATGATCTCCACGGAATCGCCGCCACCTCTTTCCATATTTGTGTTAGGAAGAAATAGTCAAGTTTCCCTAAATCGTTATTTTCCCCTCTATCTTCGCTGATTTGGTCATTAATATCCCTTTCCTAATAATGCGATCCTCCCCTATTATTACTCCATATATCCACCGAAATTCCCGGGGAAAGATTCACCTTATTAAGGATCTTGAGACTTTGTTTGCCTGAGAGGGTCTCGGGGCTTTGTTCGCCCGAGTAGGACTCAGGACTCTGTTCGCCCGAGGGCCTCTCGGGACTCTGTTCACCCGAGGGCCTCTCGGGACTCTGTTCGCCCGAGGAGGTCTCGGGACTCTGTTCGCCCGAGGGGGTCTCGGGACTCTGTTTGCCCGAGGGGGTCTCGGGACTCTGTTTGCCCGAGGGCCTCTCGGGACTCTGTTCGCCCGAGGGGGTCTCGGGACTCTGCTTGCCCGAGAGGGCCCTTCTGATCATTAGTACCCATATTATACCCTTCTTACTCAACCTCCATACTTACAGCCCGGATCAG